>OMMV01180603.1:0-10540 GCA_900302635.1 Chatrabus melanurus
CCATAATAAATGCAGCATAAATAAAATGTGAGATTATTACATTTTCTTTTTCATTAAAGTAACCAATCAATTACTAATTTACAAACCTCATTTTAAAAAGAAGCAAAAACACAAAAAACATTGATTTCCTTGTGGCTGTACTGCCTCGTACTTGACAACACAAAGACGGTTGCTGATAATCAATCAATAATAAAATTATTTTAAAAACCCTGATTTAACACAGCCTGATATTCTTATAAATTTCAAGAGATACCCTCAAACAAATTATGTAATTTTATCACCTAAAAGAAATTATTAATCTCACCTTTGTGAGATGCCGTCAGACATTTTAGACATTTAGTATGCCTAAAAACTTTGCACAGTACTGTATATATTAAAATATCTTCAAACAAACCATCTCATACGCATCATTTCACAAGTTTACGCCATCATTCAAAAAGTCTGTATGGAAAATGGAGATTGCATTTCAATCTATTTAAATGCTTAATTTTGTCATCATGTTTTTGGTCTTTGTGGTAATATGTGTTGTGAAGAGTGATTTTTTTTTTTTATATTGAGATAAGATGATAAATGTGGGGGGGAAATCTGAGCAATGAGTGCAGGCCCCACAAATAGTACAGAACACACAGTTGTTGTATAATTTGATTGTTGTGGTTTAGATTACAGGCAGCAGCTTTTGGAATTAGTGGATTAAATGTAGGATTCTGCACTTTTGCTATTTGTCATCAAAATGGAAATAGAAATGTAATTGAGCAAATACTTGCATTCAGTATGTCCTGTCAAAGTCAACAAAAGCAACAATGGCTGGTGTGCGCAGACCTAACAGGGCAGTTTAATTTTTAAAAGTGTAATATTGGGAAAATATTCTGTTGAAAAACCACTGAAATTCTGAAGGCTAAGGATGACAACGTTACACAGGTAAAGCCCAACGATAAGAGAAGAAAAAGTGCTGTAAGATGAACATCAGGTCCTAATGTGCGGCACACTTCTCAAACAACCCTTGCAATTATCGCCTCCACACTAATGCATGTTGCATAATGCCCTGTGTCAGTAAACCACCATTTGTGCCCAGCTGCATATAAAATTCTACTTATGCGCTCTGGCGTTTGGCCTACAGCTGAGACTTGTGGGTAACACCGCTGGAGCCGGGCCCATTTGAGCGTGTTAGAATGTGCACATCTCACATTAAAGACACGTTCCGACTTTTTCTAGCTTCATTTCAATGGATCACCGCTTGTGTGTTTGATTTTAGTGCACCAAGACAATATTTTCTTTCAGTTTCAAATGCAATAGTTTAAAACGTAGAAATTTCATATCGGCAAGTTCTTGCTCTGAAGAAAGAAAAGATCATCCACTACCTGCCTGTTCATGAAAGACTCATCTATAAATGGTGACTTCTGTCATCACTTAAATATATATCGAGGCGTGGTTGTGGTGTACCATTACAAAGCCAATAAAGAGTTCTTTCATTATAAACCATAATTAGTGTAATTTACCTCATGGATTATAAATGACTGCCAGAAAACCAGAGAAAACTGCTAAAAATAATGCTGAGAAACAGGCAGTTTTGTGTATATAATCTTATTTAATGGCCTCACAGACCACTTCTGTCTACGCCGCTGCCTACATTTTTGTCTGTTTTGCAGCAGATACATTATTACACCCTCTTCGACCGTCACCATGTTTGATGTTGTCAGAAAAGTTTGAGCCCGTGTAGTGCCCTCTAGTGGCTGCTTGGTTTCACATCCATGCCAACGTGAAGGGCGTATGGAAGTATGTGGGCAGTGATGGTTACTTTTTTGAAATGCACAGATAGATTTACATATATAAGTGGAGCATAAATGAACCATAAAACTGTTTTGGACAAAACAGACAACAAAAGAGTATACTGTATTTATCTTCCCAATATAATAGAATATCTTAACAGAATATAGAAAATTAGTTTAATATGTTTCAATTGATGGTGGCATAATACAAAAGGAAAACTATTTTGTATGTTGGAAATAATTTGACACCAAAAAGACAAGGCAAGACAATACAAACACTTCAAGAATCTACCGATGGGGTCTATGATATAGTAAAAGCACCATCAAAACAAATTGCCTGGTTATTAATCATTATTATGAATCATAACATTTTGGTAACTTTTTACCTTCTTAAAGTTGAGAACTGACAAATTGTCAGTATTTAGTATATTGAGGCTCTAATGACCAAATATCACCATAAAAATGATTAAAGCATAACCTATGTTTGCCGAGAACTTTAAATAAATAAAATCCTTTAAATGAGCTGTGGATCAACAGTATTCTGACATGCATGAGCAGCACAGTATGCAGTTTTCAGGCTGAGACATCTCAGTCCAAACATGTCTACGGTACAAGTGGAGGAACGTCTTTCCAGACTCATTACAGTACCATGTGTCACTATGCAGACGGTTCCTGCAGTATTTTCAGATGAAGTCGGATTTACGAGGAGGACTGCAGGAATTCCGTACTACTAGCAGCTCTAAACACTCTGGTGTCACTGTGAGCGGCTCACGCAAAGCAAACCGTCTCTGTGTCTGGTTCAGAAGGAAACAAAACCACTGCCTCATTTATAAAGCGGTGCGTGGAATCCGCACTTAACCTGTCACTGTTTCATATTTGCACAATTCCAAATCAAAATCATTTTACACTGAACAGCATATCTTTTTTTCCTCTCAAAGATAAACGCACGTGTACCCTAAAGTGTTGTTGTTGACTGTGGGGCCGTAAATAGACAACAAACATGAGGGACAGATATTGTTAAAATTACAATGCATGCAAATACTTTTTCAGAATAGTGAGCAACAAAAGACTACAGGAATGTTGACAATGTGGATGCACTCCTCCAAAGGTAAATAACAGTTGTCTGCACATAACTTTGGGTGTATAATATTCATTTGTCTAGCTCTACTTTGGCAACAAATCTCGAGAGCTCCAGGTGTAATACAGTGCAGATGCATGGGAAAACATGTTGCTATGCTCAAACTATTAAAGCGGCCATATTGTGCATAATCTTTGTTTTACTCTGTCTTTTATGGTTTTATAGTCAAGTTTTTGCTTTCATAATTTAAATTCTGTGGAATAAAATTTACTCTCTATTTGGTCCTACTCCAAATAGAGTTATATAAACGCCATTAAAGACTATCATAGAGTAAATCAAGTTGTTCAACTTTAATTAGAGTCATTATTGTTATTACTACTACTAACGATAGGATACATTTCGACTCAGCAAAATTTACTGTGCACACAGGACTGCCTCTTTCAAATGTATCTATGTGAAAATGATGACAAAAAGGCACACAGCAATAAATAAAAGTATACATATGTACACCTGAAATTTCCCCTTCGTAAATCACTATTTTTGGGAGTGTACATTCATAAGTCTTGTATAAATTGTAAATTCAATGCGCTTTCTGAACACTGATGTGCAGTAAATGCAACTGAAACATGCAGGATTAAACATCAGCATTTCAATAACCCGTTAGGCCAGTGTGGCGAGACACAGTCTGATAGCCTGTAAATGAGGTAGGAAGCAGTCCCTCGGGTACTATAGATTCAAACTGGATAACTGGATGTTTGATGCTTATTAATCAATCATCATACACGGCACAAGCCTGCAGGTTGTTCCTATCAGACAATTTGTATGTTTGTTACAATAAAAAAAATTTCACATCTTATAATTTCTTAAAGTACTTCTTTGTGATAAATAGTACCATACTAGTACCATACCTGTCCTTTAAAGTTTAGCACTGTGGTCTTAAATAAATATAATTTTACACCATTCACTTTGATGGTTGTCATGACAACACTGATTTGTTGTATGGAATGCTAAAATGTGAACTGATCACAATACAGAGACATATATTGTGTGAGAGGTTCAGGAACATCTGGATTCATTTCGCTATTTCACCATTCTCAACTCCTAAATGGCCATATACAGTCAGTCCATAAGTTTTGAACAGTGGCACTTTTTCTTGTAGTTTTGCCTTTGTACACCACCACAACTGAGTTGAAATGAAACAATTTAGACGTGCTTGTAATGTAGACTTTTAACTTTAAGTCACAGGGTTTAATAAAAATATTGTATTAACCCTTTAGTAATGATGGCCATTTATAGACACTATCCCTCCATTTTCAGAGCCTTTAAGTCATTGGACAAACTAAATATGAGTATTATTTTTCATACAAATCATCACTTTTACAGCCAGTTTGCTTTGAAAGGATAAATACATGAAAATTTCCATGTCACTGAATATGTCAGACTTCATTTTCATCAATTACTAATAAAGTACAAACAGTATGGTACTGTATGGTAAATCTGTGTGGAGTAGGCAGTTCTAAAAAACTGAGTGACCATGCAAGAAGAAAACCAGTGAGGGAAGCCACCAAGACACTCATGACAACTCTGAACGAGTTACAGACTTCTGTAGCTGGGATTGGAGAAACAGTGCATAGTGCAACTTTTGTATGTTGCACCACCAGTCACAGCTTCAAGGCGGAGTGGCACAGAGAAGGATTTTCACCCAAGAAAACAGATCAAATCTAGGCTTGTTGCATCAGGACGGGCATCCGGTCTAAAACTTGTGCGAAATCCCAATGCGGATCTGTACTGGATCTGTTGTGGCGACCATGTGCAGCCATGAGTAGCCGAAAGACAAACAGCTACTACTTGGTAAATGACACAAAATGATTGTAAAATGGTGATTAAATATGAGCTGATTTTCTTATCAATTGTAAAAGACTACCTAAAATAATAATTATTAATAATGATCACATTAAATGTGCCTAAAATGTTTATGCAGGATTGTATTTTAAAAAGACAGGAAATATATTTAATATGGGAAAATGACTTGACTGTTGTAAACTGAAAAGCTTGTGCATCAGAACCTAGGAGCTGTAGTCTTGTGGTCGCTCATCACCTTGCTGTTCAGCTCTCATTAAGTCAAATATTAAATACATTGAGGCAGCTGCTTCTGGAAAATAGGAAGCACTGCGTTACCCCATTTATTGCTCCTTTCCCTGAGAAAAAATATCAGAAAATGATTGAGAAGTTCTCAGAAACGGCCCTACATCATTCCAAAGACTGATCTACTTCATGCATATATACCGTACATGCCCAACCTCACACATAAACAAGACAACCACCGCCACATCCACATTTAACAGACACAGAAAGGATCTGGTGTTTTGCTCAAGGATCATTCAGCGGGACACATGTCTGCTGCTGGCTATGCACAATCCATATTTGAGGCCAGTCCCTTGTTACGCACACACACACACACACACACACACACACACACACACACACAAAATAAACACAGCGAATGCCCACATCCTCCTCACCCAACAACAGTACTGCAACTGTTTCTCATGTGACAGACAAGGGGGGAAGTTGTTGAGCTGAGGGAGTGGCGGGGAATAGCGTGCGAAGACCTAATGCAATGCCTCAACCCCAGATGGGTCACATCAGTAGCCCGCAATCAACAAATTTGGCCCTGCCAAGTTTACACACTTTACATGTCAAAGGGGAGGGCAGAGAGAAAAGAGGGAATCCAGTTTCTTCTGCTTTCCCACTGAGCCTTCTCAGTATCACCTGCCACCACTTATAATTATTTTCACGCTGACTGGCAGTGAAAGATAGGAGATTCATTTCCTCACTGAGATAAGTGATTATTTCGACCACTGCAACTCAACTGCTTCAACACGGCTTTGTCTGTCCAAAGTGGTTCAGGTGAACCTATGATGTAACTTTACATTCTGTATGTAACTTTAGACAAAATGTTTCCTAATCTAAGTATGCTCACATTTGCAGACGATGCCATTGTTTCTCGACACATAAAACGATAAAGAGTCTTTCGGTGACTGAAGCAAACATGATGCATCCTGCTCTGAATTATCAGTGGCAAATCACATGCACGCATGATTGAATTTGTACAAACAAACACACAAGCACTCAACATACCAACGCTTAAAAGCCTGTGACATGCGCGCGGGCACACACACACACACACGCACACACACCATTCTCCTCCCTTAACAGTGTGTGGGATTGTCATTCAGGTTTTTTATCCTTTGTTTCCACTGGTACACTGATCTTTAAATAAGAGATGATAATCTGTTTGTACAAATCTGTTTAAGTCCAAATTTCAGTTTAAATTCCAATTTTTGGTTTAATAATTCAAGACTTCAAATTTACCGCAGCATCTGTACTAACGCCTCATTTTATCCTACCTTTACAGGCCTTTCTTTCTCGAGATGACAGGACAAGGGCTTGAAAACATTTTGAGACGTACATAAGGATGGTATTTTTCCCAGGTTTGCAGATTTAACTCATTAATTTCATCTTCCATCCATTCATCTATTTAGATATTTCCGAATTAGATACTGTGATAAATTCATTCATTCATTTTCTGCCCCTTTTCCGAGTCCGGGTTGCGGTGGCAGCAGACCAAGCAGCTCAGCCCACACTTCCCTATCCTCAACCAAGACCTGTAACTCTTTTTGAGAGATCCCAAGGCGTTCCCAAGCCAGCTGGGAAATATAATTCCTGGGTCTTCCCCAGGGCCTCCTCCCAGTTGGGCATGCCTGGAAGACCTCCTTAGGAAGATGACTGGGGGCATCCTCACCAGATGCCCGAACCACCTCAACTGGCTCCTTTCGATACAAAGAAGCAGCGGCTCTACTCCGAGTCCCTCCCGGATAGTCGAGCTTCTCACCCTGTCCCTGAGTGTAAGCCCAGACACCCGACGGAGGAACCACATTTCTGCTATTTGTATCCGTGATCTTGTTCTTTTGGTCATTGCCCAAAGCTCATGGCCATAGGTGAGGAAAGGAGCATAAATCGACTGGTAAATTGAGAGCCTCACCTTCCGACTCAGCTCTTTCTTCACCACAACAATCCGGTACAGTGTTTGCAGGACCTCAGACGCAGCCCCAATCCGTCTGTTGATCTCACGCTCTATCTTACACCCACTCGGGAACAAGACACCAAGATACTTGAACTCCTCCACTTGGGACAATAAATCTCCTCTGACCCAGAGTGGACAATCCACCTTTTCCCACAGAGAACCATGGTCTCAGATATGGAGGTGCTGATCCTCATCCCAGATGCTTCACACTCAGCCTCAAACCTGCCCAGTACACATTGGAGGTCATTGGGGTGCTGTGCTAAATTGTTGTTTCCAATATTTCCTTCCCTTCCATAGACCCAACTGTGGGCTGAGCTGCTCACACTTGGCTCCCAGCAAAAGTCATTAGCATCAAAGATCTACAATAAGCTCCTGCCATGTGATAGTTCAACAGCTATCCAAGTTATGGCTGCTTGGAAAAGTGAGCTTGGACTCGACCTAAACAACATATGATGGGATGCTGCTATTAATGAAATACGCATGTTCAGTCTGCCCACATCTCACACTTACACTGTTCCAATTTTTGCTTAAAATACATTTTTCAAAGGTTTGCCTGGCAAAATATTTACACTAATATCACTGAGAAGTGTGACAAATGTCATGTCCCATCCTGCAGGTCAGCGCAAGGAGCATGTGCTGGTGTTGCACGTCGCTACATCCACCACACTACAGAACTGCTCAAGGTCTTGAGTGGCCGAACAGTCGTACAACCGGTCCATCTCCACCTCCAAAATGTAACCATCTATCTGCTGCAGCCAGGGGAAACGTGGGCGTCCTCTTGGCCTTTTCCAGTTGCTGTTGCCCTCAATACTGAGACACTTAGATGCTAGATTATGCACAGAAAAGCATGCCACATGGCCAAAATGCCATAGTTGATATTCCCACACAATGCAAGTGGTACGCTTCATCGGAGTCTCCCTAAGTCATTCCAGCAGTACCCAAGTATCCTCCAAAGAGACGTAGTACCAAAGACATCTAGTCATCACCTTAGGTCACTGGTTAGCAGCCAAGTCTCACAGCCATACAGTAAGACAGGAAGCTGCAGGACCCTAAAGACTTGGACCTTCATTCTCCTGTAAATGTACTGACTCCAGCGACCTCATGAATCCATAAACTATTCCCAGGCATCTCTCAATCTCAAAGGTTGGGGAGCCAGACACATAAATGTCACTGCAGAGATAAGTGAATGTCTCTACATGTTCGAGACTTTCATCTCATACAGATACACTTCTGACAGTGTCCATAAAATCATTGAAAGTCTGGATCTGGATCCAGGAAAATCTCAAACCCAGACACTCCGACTCCTCACTCAGCTTCTCAAGTGCTGCAATCAGAGTATCCGCTGATTCTGCAAAGATCACAGCATTGTCCATGAAGTCAAGGTCAGTAAAAACTTTCCTCACCAACAAAGGCAGCTAATCGGCTGGTTTTCACAAACCTACCCAACACCCAGTCCTGGGTGTCACCAACTGTCTTAATTCTAGCTGAAACTCTAATAAAGAGATGAAGGAAAACCAAATGGAATCCATTTGGAAGATAAAGCAGGGCAGAATAAGAGGAAAAGACAAAGAAAAGCCAGGGAAGGAAGTGTCATAAAATAAAATAAAATTCAAAGTCTTTTTCCCACTAGACAATAAAACATGAAAAAGAACGTGTTAGAAAGAAAAGGAAATCCACTGCAGTGTGAAGGAAAATCAGAGAGCGATCCAGATGCGTCTCAAACATGCTTCGGATTTCATTGAGATCCTTAGTGGGTCTTAGTGAGGCTGACTCTGGGTTTGTGTTAAACTCAATCCTGTCTGGCTCACGTTCATGCAAAACCATATGGTTAGCATGTGCTACACCGCATCACCGCCACTTTTAACATCATGGCCTGTAACAATTCATCAGTATGAATCAGAAATTGTTTTTAAAGTAGAAGATACGACTACATCGATATGCGGACCCCTGGATCGATCTAAATGTACTATGAACTGATGTAAGCTACAAGCAGATCTTAATTGCTTCATTTCAGCTCCATTGTGGTGGTATACAATTCAAAATTACAGAATATATATATATAAATTGTCCAAATACTTATGAACCGCACTGTATTTTTAATATTTAAGTAAAATCATCTGACATTTGGATGGAAATACTACTCGAGTTTTTCTTCTAAATGAATGTCCTTTCTACACTGCCAACCAAAATAAGCAACACCTGTCTGTATTGCGTTTCTTTACTCTTACTTAAATTGGTTTTAATCTCAGCATAAATTTTGAATCTGGCAACAAAACCTTTGCACATTCCTGGTGCAGATGGTGTGAGTCTGCATGTAAAATGACTGTGTCTTTGTGTCCGCTTCCATCTGATCAGTGTCAGTTTTGACAGCTCCGCCTCCCAAAGGCGCTTGGCAGTGCGTTAGTGCACGTGTGTGCATGTGCGCAGCATGTGTTTTGTGTCTTTACATGTGTTACTGCACCACATCAGTCAGAGGTTTGGATGGAAAAGACATTTGTGTGTTATTTACATCTTTGTATTTGAGTGATTTCCCCTGATCCCTGTTAATTGTGACAGCTATGTATCTTGGAAGTGTGTGTGTTTGTCTGTGTGTGTGTGAGAGAGAGAGAGAGACAGTGTGAGAGAGATGGGAGGGGGAGAGCTGGGATTCCCTAAAGCGTGCTCAGTAAATCCTCAGACGACACAGATTCCCAGGCATCGCGTGCAGCAAGGCACGACTCCTCTGCTAAACCACGCCTCTACACACATAAACGTACAGTATACAACAGAAGTGCCCCTGTGCAATGTCACATAAATGTCAAATAATTCAAAGGGCTATCACCTCTTAGTAATTGCATTATGTATAAGTTCCCAAGTAGAGTGTTTGCTCTTACCAACAATCAAAAATAACTACTTTTGATAGACTATACTTAAAATACAGGCCCTAAAGTAGAAACTGTGCAACAACAGTCAGTACTAATATGTATAACCTTTGCTATAACACTTCTAAATCATCACTGATTTTTAGAAGAGTCAGGGGATGGATGGAGGAACATTTCCAAGTCATTGAATATCTCTTGGAGTCCATTTTAATCAATCATAAAATAAACAGAAACAGTATGGTAGTATATGGTAATTTTGTTGAGAGCAGGCTCACTTCAAAAACAGAGTGAGAGTAAATCACTCTGTTTTTGCAGAGTGATTTACATTGTCAAGCAGACAAGTGAGGGAAGCTTCCAAGACGCTAATTCATTCATTCATTTTCTATACCCACTTATTCCAATTAAAGGTCACAGGGGGGGCTGGAGCCTATCCCAGCGGTCATTGGGCAAGGGGCGAAAGGAGGGGTACACCCTGGACAGGCCGCCAGTCCATTGCAGGGCCACACATAGACAGACACACACAGCTACACTCTCACTCACACCTACGGTCAATTTAGAGTCACCAAGTCACCTAACTTGCGTGTCTTTGGAAGTGGGAGGAAGCCGGAATACCCGGAGGAAACCCACGCAGACACGGGAGAACATGCAAACTCCACACAGAACGGAACTGGGCACGGTGGGAATCGAACCCCAGACCTTCTTGCTGTGAGACAAGAGTCTATATATATATATACTCATATTCAAAGCC
>OMMV01180608.1:0-13709 GCA_900302635.1 Chatrabus melanurus
AATCATGCCTTTGTGGCAAATAGAATTCAACAAATCAAGTCCAATACCAATTCTAATGCTGGGTTTACACATAGGCACAATGCGCTACGAATGGCATTTTCCCGTCATTCGTAGCGTGACTTAACGCATCTGAATAGAGCAGGTAGCTCAGCGGATAAGGAGCTGGTCTGCCAATATGTAGACCTGGGTTCGAATCTTGCTCGTGCTACCTGTCTGTGTCTTTGGACAAGACACTTAATCTACATTGTCTCAGTCCACCCAGCTGTAAAAATGGGTACCGGCCTTGGCTGGGGAAGTAAATGTGAGGCATCATTGTAAAGCGCTTTGAGCATCTGCTAGATGGAAAAGCGCTATAGAAATGCAGTCCATTTATTTATTTGAATAGAGTTCGTAACAGCGCGTGTCGGTCCGTGACATTCGTGATATTCGTGGAGCATTTTTTGCCTGTCAAAGTCCATTTGTTGATGAAAATGGTGTGCTTAGAGTTGGAGGACGGTTGGCAAGGTCTGTTCTTCATCCTGCCATTGTGCCAAGGGGGAGTCATGTGTCTTCCGTACTGATTAAACACTATCATGAGAAGGTTTATCATCAAGGCAGAAGAATTACTGTGAATGAATTGCGATCCAGTGGAATATGTGTGATAGGATGCAGCAGTGCTGTTGCCTCACACATTTACAAGTGCATAAGGTACAGAAGAAACACGCAGGATCCACAGATGCCAGATTTGCCACAGGAAAGGATGGAAATGACACCCCCATTCACATACTGTGGTATAGATTATTTTGGACCGTTTTATGTGAAGGAAGAAAGAAAGGAGTTGAAGAAGTATGGTCTTCTTTTCACTTGTATGTGTTTCAGAACCATTCACATTGAAACGCTGGATGATCTTATTACAGATGCTTTCATCAATGCATTGCACGTATTCATTGCAATACCTGGAAATGTGAGACAATTGAGATGTTATCAACGTACCAACTTTGTGGGTGCGAGAGCAGAGTTCTTGAATGCAATGAAGGACTTGGATCAGAAACAGCTAAAGAAATATGGATGCGAGTTAATAATGAACATCCTGTCATCAAGTCATCAAGTGTATGGGAGAGACAAATAAGAACAATCAGAAGTGTTTTAATGGCGAACCTTGATCAATCTGCCAAAAGGCTTGATGGTGCCTCGCTCGAAACCTTGTTTGACGTGATGGCTATTATAAACAGCAGACCATTGACAATAGAACATCTGAATGATCCAACAGGATTTAAACCACTCACATCAAATCACATTCTTATGATGAAGCCTAGCATAGTGGCACCCCCTCCTGGTCAGTTCGTGAGTCAGGACTGCATGTGGAACGAATGCGTTAAAGTTTGAAGTTTTTAAAGTGCTTATATTTGTGCTTCCAAGAGCATATCGTTTAGGAATTCATTTCTCCTGGGCTGTGTGCAGCCAGCAAAGTATGTTTTATTCATTATTGCTTTGTGGCCAAAGCTATTCGCAGGGCCGGCCTGTGCTTAATTTCCAATCAGCTAGTCACAGGGCAAACATTCTTCAGATCAGTGTTCCTTCCAAGCAGACGCTCAGAAAAACTCGTGAATACTCGTTATTTTCTGGAGTTCTGAACATCTGCACTTGCGCTTTGAGCGTGGCGCTGGTTTCAGTGGGCTCAGGGCTGCACAGGGAAGAGCCAATGAACACTTCGTCATCAATTCCTTTTTGAGAGATCATTTCCGTGTTTGGACCCAGAACTGCACTGAGCCTGCAGCACGCTGTCTCTAGCGGAGCACGAGGCTGTTTTAACAGGCTGTGTTCACGACTTCACGTGAACACAGCTGCATTCCCTCCACTCACACTGTGATTTCACCACAACTGCATTGAAATTAATGTAGTTATCACTTGAAAAACAAGTCACCATGACAGCAAATCACACTATTTATGTTTTACTAGGGCTGAACCCAAAAATGCAGATGGCATAGAGAACAGAGGAATTAAATAAAAGGGATTTATTTAATAACAAAAGCAAGATATAACACAGGAACAGGACTGGTGCTGAAAATACACAAACAGGGAGTCTCAGTACAAAAAATGGAAACAGTCAAACATAAATGGATACTTAACAAAAGAGGTGAGTCGGGAGTCCAAATGGGGAATGAGTCCAAACAGTCGAGGAGGAAGTCAAAGTGGAGGAATGGCGTGGGCGAGGACAAACAAACTAAATTGAAGATGGAACTAACAGGATTTGGAGTGAGGCAAGCGAGATGACAACAATGGGAATGTAACCACCAGAGACAATACAATAGACGAGTGATAACAGACGAGGACGTGGACGTGACAAGGAGATGATGAGAGACAAGACCAGACGGGAACACAGGAAACGTGAGTCAAAGCAGGACGGAACCCAACGAGGACAGAGTAACAAGACATGACAAGAACAGACGAAAATAATCCGGCAAACTAACAGCAAACTGACCAATTAAAATATTGAACACTTAATGAGGAAACACGCGACAGGTGCGGTGATAGTGAAGTGAAATCAGCTGTGCACAGTGACAGAGACGCACGCACAGGATCACACAGACGCAAGTGACAGACGCAGTGGACACAGAACTAAAACACAACCAGTGTGCAGACAAAACTAATGACAAAATAAGCAGAGCAGAACTGAAAAAATAACTAAGGCAGAACATAACAGACTAAAGCATAAAAGCAACTCAAGGTGAGAATAAACCAAAGAACCTAAACATTGAACACAGAGGGCACAGGACAGGGGGTGGAACACAACACAATTATGTAAACTTTGCAATTATCCGCAGTTCACGTGCGTGCTGAACTGTGGGGGGCGCTCCATGCGAATCACTGATCAACTATGAGCTGTTACACCACCAGCTACCGCGGTTGGCCGGTATAATCAAAATCCCTACCGCTGGACAAATTTATATCGTCTACCGTTCATGCCGCCCACCCCTAGTGAATGTGTAAAGCTGTGGTCCCATGATGGTGGGGTCAGCATTCTATCTCGTTTGTTGTTTGCTTCGAACTGTAGTTCTCAATTTCGCCACCAGGGCCTTGCCCTGCGAAAACAGATTTGAAATTGGCCACAGGTCGGCCCTGCAAATAGTCACTTCCTAGCTTTGTGTCAAATGTATTGGTTTGTTGCGTTTGTATCAATGTATTATTATTATTTTTTTAATTATTTTTTTTATTTTTTTATCTTTGAAACAAAGAACTTAGAATAAATGTGCTGCTCTTTAATACATCATGTGGCACATGGAAATTTGAACTTATTGGTGTGGAGTTGTAGTCATGGGGATGATTATAGTGGCCATAGGCTCCTGAACTACACTTCTGTGTGTGTATTCAGGGTTCCGCTGAACAGGAATCCATTCCAGCATCTGAACTGTAAATGCAGGAGGAGAAACACAAGGAAATTCAAACGGTAGCTGGCTTGAGACTTTATTTCCATGATAGCAGTAAGACGGTCTCTGTATATATACGTATCTCAGGTGAAAAAATTTAATCAAAACATAGGAAGGAATTCATGAAAACATGGGAAATATGGCCACTCTGGAGCTCATGAATACTGTGACATTTCATTTGTGTATGTGTGTCTGTCAATGTCATGTTTCACCGTTTGAAATTCACAAAAATGAAATAAATGAATTTAAAAATGTAATTAATTAAAATATTCAATTAAAAAAACAGACTCTGGTGGAAAGTACATTAAGGATGGCAGGATGTAGGGCGTTAATGAATTTAGGCCACACCCTCCCTCATTACACAAATACATATCACCAGAGAATGCTTAAATCCAATGGAGTTGGAAAATATACATAGAAATGATGATAAGGTCACAAACTCACTTGCCAAATAATTGTGCACGCAGTGTAGGCATATGTCAGTGTCATTTTTGCCACTGAGTCTGTTTTTGTTGACAAAGGAACACAAATACATATATTTTCATGTATGTGAATCATTAAACGAAATTTTAATGTGTAATTACTGTGCAAGCGCTTTATCTGGGGTAGTATTGATGCCTATTATAATTTTTGTCTCCCACCTGATGTCACTATTGTGTGCTTTGATACTACTACTTTACTCAGTACAATTAGGGGAAAGCCTCATATGCTTCACAAGGTTCATCAGCCCATCACTTCTTAAAATTAATGATTTATCACTCTTTTTAAGGAAAACTGGATTTTCAGAGTTGGCAGTACTGTACACAACTATTTACTTGTGTAACTGACTGTAGCCACAGAACAAAGTGCAATAAGTGAAAAAACGAGAGTGTGAGGACTAAAGTGGATCCAGTAGGAGTCTGTGGAAGCCTCCCAATCCCCTGTCACTCTGTGAGATTGGATTGCGGATGCGTTCACCAGCTGTGAGATTAAGGGGAGCTGATCGATGGCCTCTCTGATTGGCTCTCGCTGCGTTCCAGCAGCATCCAAACCCCTTGGTCAGATGGCTGTCCTCAACCAAGTCAAAACCATTTCTTCCTCCACACAGGAGCCAAATAAGCTTACCGACCTGAAGCTCATAGGCCATGGTCGGAGGCTCCATTCATCTAAACGTCTGAAAATGGCTCAAAATGACACAGAGGAATGTGGAAAAGAGACGAAGAAGTGTGAAATAAAAGTTTACATAAAATGCATTTTACACATTGTAACGTGAACAAACACAGTCATCTACTGTAATGGATATTTACATGACGTTGTTGGACAAGAGTTGGTGCTGCTGCTGCTGCTGCAGAAAAAATGTATGAGCATTTGTGCTACAGGGACACTGAGTTTAAAAAACATATATATATTTTTTTTTTATAGAAAGTCAAAATGCTTGTCTCTAAAAATGTCCGTTTATCTTATTTTAAGGGGCCACATAATACAACTGTTTAAGCAAGCTAATATATCTTACCAGGTGTTTTTAAAACAAATATTAAAAGGAGTATGCAAAAACATCATAATCACTCATCAACACTGAAGTTATGCATCCTAATAATAATAATAATAATCAGGTTTCTATGATATGACATGTTTTGTTGTCTGTTGGTTTAAATAAAAAGAAGCTGCTGCTTACCATGCATCTTCAATGAAGGAAGGCGGGCAAAGAGCAGTGTAATGGATGAACAGCCTATCTCTGTCTCACAGAGCAAGTGGAACCCAGTGGGCATCTCTCACAATAAATAACATTTAGACTCTTGTTTTTCATTTAAAAGCA
The DNA here is from genome assembly GCA_900302635.1 of Chatrabus melanurus. Classification (NCBI taxonomy): domain Eukaryota; kingdom Metazoa; phylum Chordata; class Actinopteri; order Batrachoidiformes; family Batrachoididae; genus Chatrabus; species Chatrabus melanurus. The sequence continues at coordinate 5,203 of OMMV01180608.1, forward strand.
TGATAATCCTCGATTTGCTAAAAAGGAGGTGTTTTTAGGCCCCAAAATCTCCTTGATTTGGTGAAAAAAAACGGTATATTTCAGGAAAATCTCCTTGAAAAGGGGGTACTTTTCATTTCCCAGAACAAGCATGTGCTGCCACATGCCATGACATCTCCGTGAGCGATGAGCAGCTCCGCTCACATGCTCTGGTTTCAGCTGCAATGTGTTGCGTGCTCATCAATCTTTCCACATCATTTACGGTGGCTCATAAATAAATATATGCGGAAGGGTCTATTCCTCACTCAGCTTCAATCAGTGCTGCAATCAGGGTATTGATTCCACAAAGATCACAGCATAAATATTTGGACAGGCAGACAGACATACATAGCCGCATCTGCAAAAAAAAAAAAATATATATATATATATATATATATAAAAGATCTCTCTATAGCCACACCAGGGCTCCATACTAATCTTATTTTCAAATAAAAATGCTTGATTTGTTTGTGGGTGTACTGCCCAGTATATGACAACACAAAGACAGCTGCCAGTGTTCAGTCAATCATGAAACAATGGTACAAATCTCACTAAATACAACCTAGTTTTCAAGAGACAGATAAGATGAAAAATGTTCACACAGTTAACTTATAAATATTAGATATTTACCACATTTTAAAAAGGTTTTAGCCCAATATAAGTGCCCATAATGTTTACATAGTGCTAACAACTTAAATGACACAATAGCAGATGAGAACATTTTGTCGGGAACTTGACTATGAGAGCTCTTGACTGGACACATGGTGCAAGTCTGCAAAAATCACCATTGGAAAATGCAGTATTTTGGGTGTTGGCAGAGTACTGTACTCTAATACACTCTGTGTGTCTATATTTTAGAGACAAATGAACTGTGAGCTGTGATTGATCCATCCTCTTTGGGTTGCCAATGGAACCAAATTCTACTTTAGGAGCCACTCAATTTATTTTCCTAAATGTGATTCAGATGTAATACTTTGACTTTTTTATTTGGGGAAGGAGGGGGGGTTGTTTTCATTAAGCCTACGTTTGCACACTGTTTACCAGAAGTACATTGTTCCTTTGTGTTTTACATTGTCATCAGTATAAATAATCTGGTTTGATTCATTGTGTTATTGATCACTAGGCAACAAAATCAGTGTTTAATAAAAAGCACCGTTATTAACGGTTACAACTATGACGCCATCTAGTGGCTATATGAGGAATGGCGCCTTGTTTTGAAGGTCAAAGAATTCAATGTAATAATATTGATTTATTCACTTTTGGCAAAGCAGCTGTCTTTAGCCGTTACATGCAGGGAGTTTCTCTTTCCTGAGGGTGTCAGAGAAGTGCAACAGCAGCAAAAATATGACACTTTATCAAACAATGTTTCACTTTAATTTCCTCTGGAAGCTAATGTTTTTACAGTATTTAAAAAAAAAATTTTTTTTTAAGTTAATCCAGACAAAAGTGCACACAAGGTCACATTTTCCTGGTTATTATGGGATACAGTCTTTCATTTCACAGCATCATAGTTGTAAATTATGGCGCTTTTGTGAAATCATTTGGCATGTTTAAGTTTTATTAAGTTGAAATTACCTTTAAACTGATCTGTTTGCATGAAGAGACATAATAAAGATGAGAATTATGAAATGTATACACTAATACCAAATCAGCTGACACTGTTACGTAACTCTCTAGACAAGGAAAATAATAGAAACTGTGCCATTATATTTTCTAGATATGACAATATAAATCATAGAGAGTATACTGCAATTAACCATACATGTCATTCAACTACTATCAATCACCTAAGCATCCAAAGAGTTAAAATATGTAAAATGTTTCCTATTTAAAACATATTGCACAGAAAAGTACTGAAAAATAAACAGGCATTGCTTCCACACATTACTGTGCTGAAAGTTTAAAATACACCACCCGGAATAATCAGAAAATTGACACAACAGTAGTGTTGAACTAAATGTGGCATGTTAATTGTGGAGCATGAGGATCTTTGTAGCAGTGACAGAGGAAACTCTGCGTCCACACTGTCAACACTGTGCTGTTGTGTCAAAGTTCAAATAATAGTGTTTTACAAATGTGGGAGGTATGCTAATTCATACTGGAATTAGCATACCTCCCACATATTCATTACAGAACTGTTCCGCATGAGAAGAGAAAGACGGATGAGTGGCTAAATATAGTCAAATATATTATCAGAGCCAGCAGAACTGGCCTACAGGGGGACTACTAGAATTCTGTAGCAGGCTACAGCCGTGATATGCATCAAAAGCTGAGTTGTGACATTGAGCCCTATCTTGACAATCTATGGCGCGCAGTCTAAAGTGCATAGGGCAAGTGCATTTGGGACGTGTCCACCTCCGCATTGCTACATATCTGTCATGTAATCGGAGTACAAAGGGTTAATATTTATTCTCTTGATTAATCATGTGTGTGTTTTGGGCATAACATGAAACAAACCAATCAGATTTTCACCTGTCATGTCTTTAAGCCTCTCGTGTGCCAGCATTTGGCGCATTGCGATTCAAATGGCAGCCTCTCAGATTTGAGGGATCTTTTGTGCGCGGTGTCAAAGCACACGAGCAGCTCATTTGCAGGAGCAGCAATCATCCACCACAGCTCCCTAAAGTGAAGCGTTTGAGCGCCTAGTTCTGCATGACCTCCTCCTCCATCCACCTGATCTCCTCCATATCCCACCAGGTGCATGCGGAGTGTTGTGCATGAGGTGATTGCCTTTGTTACTTTTTCCCATTAAGTGACTTTTCTTTTATTCGTGATTCCAGAAATGACACCACAAAATGAAACATATTTCCTTTATTGCATCTCTCGAACGAGTGTCTCAATTTCACATTTGATGAAATTAGGCTTCTTCTGTGCTTTTTTTTTCATTGTTGTGTTATTCTCCCATGAGCTGTGTGAGGAAACACGTCTGTGTTTAGAGTGACAGACACAGGTTGTACGTGCAAAGGATTATTTGAGAGCGTGTTTGCATCCATTCGTGGCTAAAGATGGGAGTGGACAGCTGACTTGTGCATGTGCGTACAATTTCACGAAAATTCAAAGTTTTAAAACTTTGGTGAAAAGAATGTCTATGTACATTTCTGCCTTTGTGCATACCGTACACAAAGTTTTCTTTTTTTTAAATGAGGCACCAGGTAACCTATATTATCTTGATGAAAAGGTGTATAATATGACACCTTAAACTTATTATGCCGGTGGCATAAGAAAGGTGGCGACACAGCATTCAAAGACTACATGCTATGTTATTTTTATGTGCAGTTGCCATGAACACCAAACTCCTCTTAACAGTCAACCACGTTGCTCACAGTATGACTGCAGGATTAGTGCGGGTGTACATACGAAATTGTTTCCAATCCCAGCATGTACTGTAAGCTCTTGACCAGTTCTCTTTCATATGGGTCCATGAACGTGATTCCTCACCAACCAGCTGTTTAGCGGCCTGCTTCCACGGAACCCTCACACTGACTTCCTCCTCTTGCCAAAAACATTGTTGATGAGCTTAGCCATAGACTTGGAGCCGCTGTAGCGCCGTCTGTCAGCACGATACTTCAGGTGCTCCATCACCTGTCGGATGAGTTGGGTGAAGAGGTTGGCGATGTCCTGGTAGCTCTCGGCTGCTGAGACCTCCTCGAAGTGACAGCGGTTCTCCTGCGCCAGGCAGCGGCCCTCGTCCTCACATACCTGCCGGGCGTGGCACAGGTCCTGCTTGTTGCCCACCAGACAGATGGGCACCGCTGTCTCCCTACAACAGAAACACGACATTGTGATCATCAGATCACCGTCTCAAAGGTTGTGTTTTTATAATAATGTGAAGAGAGCAGAGAGCCAAAACCCTTGTGGTCCCACTAAGCTTTGAATTTATTTTAAATTCTTCAGCTTTATCATAAACAACTGTCCCTCACTACAGGTGTGTTGTTTGTCCAGACAAGCACTTTTCAAACTGAAAATATATTTTATTTTCCAACCATTATTTAATAGAGATTAAATTGTATGACATCGCCTATAGATTCAATCTTAATCTTAACTCTATGCCCAGTATCACTAAAAATGCATTTTTGGTTTTTTTTTGGGGGGGGGTTGGATCAGCTGATCACATTCTTCAAAAGAATATGTCATATTTCGCAACGGGACCACACAACCTCACTCAGATAAAAGTTTCTGTCTCTTCCTTTCCTCTGAGAAGTTTCCTAAGGCTGGTATCTCATTGAGAGACGACTGTTTGGCGACTGAATGTTTAGACGACTGCTTGATGAATTTGGCCAAGTTCTTGGTGACATTGGGGCAACATATTTGCCACTTGTTGATGGCCGTTTAACAAATTAGACGACCGCTGGGCGTCTTGTTGAAGAGTATTTGATGAATATTCGCTAAGCGGCCGTATATCTGTCGTCCTCAAGTCGTTAATTCCTCGCTAATGACCGGTGACTGCATTTTGACCATGATCCGACCTTGTAGCACATGAAGCGAACCGTGTGACTGAAACAGACCGGGGGGGCGAGTTGGTAGCGGTGTATTGAAGACTCCTTGGTGAGTAAAAAGACTAGTTAGAGAATAGTTAGAGACAAGTTAGCAAAAATAAGCAGTTGTTCATTCGCTACCAGGATTTTGAACATTTTCAAAATCCGCAGGCGAATGAAATCGAGGCGAGCAAATAATTAGTGAATGGGGAAACAGATTCTGACTACTTAGGGATTAATTTCAGACTACATTGAGACCAAGAGCCAAATTAGATGAATGTCCATTCGCCTCAGTCACCAATCGGTTGCAAGCCCAGTGAGATACGGGCTTAAATCACTCCTAAGCTTGGACTCCTTGCTACAAGTTTTTTTGGACTAAGTTAGGAGCTCTCTGAAAGCATTCTCAGAATGTTTGTGAATACGGGCCCTGGAGTCAGTGGATAAAGTTTTCCACTTGGTCTGTCCACCTAGAAAATAAAATACCCTCAGTGTGGCCCTTCTAACCCTTTGCAGCTGTCCATGCGTGCCTCCCGTATCTGCAGCAGGATGTTCTTGGCATTTATGAAGGAGGCACGGTCGCTGATGTTGTAGACCACCACAAAACCATCTGCCCATTGCACAGGCTCTTCGAGTATACACTGGGTCTCTGAGCTCTGCCAAGGATAGCACATGCTTTTCTTTTAGTATCACAACAACCAGATATAAACCAGCTTCTTTTGTGTGTGCAGAGAATGATTTGTTTTTACCTGATTTGGCGATGGCAGAACAAGTCTTCAATTTCACTTATTTTGAGCCAGTTTGATTAAATACTGTGGGCTCCATAATTATTTTTCTTATGAGGTCCGCTTGGACCCCAGTTTGATATAATGGTAACTCCATGTGTGCATGTGTCTGTGTGGTCGATGTATACACAATATCTTGACAAAGACTTCATGTATTAAACATGTCAAACTTGGTACACAAAGTCACCTCAGTAAGACCTCAGACAAGTTTGACGTTGAATGTGTTTTGATTCTAATTGTGGCTACCAGGTGACCAAATCTCTGAAACCTTGTGTATGCAATATCTTGAATAAAACTTTGTGTATCAACATGAAACTTGGTACACAAGGTCACCTCTCTAAGGCCTTGGACAAGTTCAAATGTGTGTGTATAAATTAATATACACAAGGTTAAAATGGCTCATTGGCACTTTGCCAGCAATGGCCTCTCTGGCCTCTGTTGACACTGGGGATTAAACCAGCAAACCTTTGACAACCAGACATAAGCATTTGTGGCATATATATTATAATACCCACTTCGTCAAGACTTTCCGAGCCATCCACTACTATACGTGCTCTCCACTGACCGCCAATTGTTTTACCATTGGCCCATCATTAGGTTAAAACAATATCTCACTTCGTTTCTCGGGGTAACCCATTGTTTTATGCAATTTTTTCACTCGCTTCAATTTCAAATTTGCTGCTCCTCCATTGTTCTTTTCACATCATAAATTGTGCATCTCTAGGCCATCATGATGCAACCGTCCCACTCCGTCTCATTTAATATACCCGGGATTTCCAGCAGATACATGGTTACTTTTGAGAAGTGTGGATAGACCAGCCTGGGTGGTTGCCATCCAGGACCCAAGGTGGTTCCATAGTGTGGTGGAAGCGGCGATGTGCGGCACCAGTGCATGCTCTCAGACCTGACCTATACTATGAAAAATAGAGACATATGCAGCGCAGTTACAATAACATCACAACTATTAACTATCACTCCAAAACGCTTTTCTGATTGGATGGCAGATGTCTGTTATAATTTTATAACAGCACATATCACACAAGGACTTTTCTTTACCAGCATGTAACATACAGGCTGTGGCCACTTCATTAGCTACACCGGTTCCACTGCTCAATAAGGTCATTCACGAATCTGGCCACAGCAAATCTCTGACCACAGGTCACTTGAGGCTGTATGCAGCTTCTGCTGCAGACTGAAATACCACCTGTGGTCTGCCGTTACATGAAACCATTAAAATTCCATAATGAAGGTTTTTGCTTTAGTGGACAATCTGTTGTCTTTCAGATGTTTCTGTCATGTGCTTTAATATGTTTTCAGCCTCGTGGGATCAACTGAAACAAAATGTAGACAGGTGGTTTGCATCTGACCATTATGATTTGCTGACATTTTAATGGCAATGATATTCCCGTAGATAAAATAAATGTTTCTGTCTCACACACACTATAACACAACCAAACAATCTAATGTGTTGAAGTGCTTTGATGTCATTAAATAGTACCCAAATGCTTGAACTAAGGAATTCCAATGTAAGTGGACAGAGTCAGAAAAATCTGCATCTGTTTGAGGTAAATACTGGTACTATGTTGTTGTCTCAAATGTTTCCAACTGACGCAGTTGTCATTTTCACATTCAGTGCCAATGTTGTGTAACTAGCAAATGTTCTCTTCTGTGCACCATTGGCCGTGTTGGTCTTAAAATGAGGAGCAGTCAGGCGCAGTGCTGGTGCATTTGTCTTGTAAGGCAGCAGAAAGCGTTTGCACCATAAACTGCCAAAAACTAGATCTAAAGTTGAGTGCATATTTTTTCAGCTATTTATACGATGCAATAATCAGATACGCCTCACATAAACGGGTTCACAAGACACGTACACTCTGTTTATACACAGGGATGTGCATTACCACTCATCGTCCTCATCATCACTCATCAAACTAAATCATAACTGAATTAAAATCAAATCTAAGCAACAAAATAACGGTAAAAAACAAATGGAAAAATTCAAAACTTTAATAACTTGGATTGTACCATATTTTTACACTGGTTGTCTTCCTACCCAGGTTTGCAGGCGGGGAACACCAAGACGGAGGAGACAGGGTGGATGGAGCAAGAGGTGTGCAGGAAGGATGTACTCAACTGCTTCACCTCAGGGAACTTTGGTGGCTGACTGCTGCTCGCACGCAATCTGTGTCCTTGCCAGAAAACCTCTCACTTCTGTCACCTACTGAGTCAGCCATCTAAATAGCAATATGTCACATTCAAGTGCACATGGCTCTTGAAGGCAATGACAGATGACACCATAGTGTTAAAAAAGGCCGATGGCGACCTGCTCGTCATAAATTTGGCAGATTCTTGCGTTCGGCGGCCAATTTCACAGTACGATGGTCAGACAGCAGCCCAGCGAAAATCTGGTCAAAAATCAACATATTTCAGTGACATTCCTGGGGCTGCAGAGGTGTTTTTTGATTGGTCGATTTAGGATAAGTGAAACCTGATTCATTAAATCCGTGCGCGTCTCCTGTCACGGTGTACAGGACTCACTGTGCTCTCATTCAGCTCATTCACTCTCGTCATGCAGCGCATTGCGCTGCAGTTGCATTCAGTACACAGCACAGTGCATATTTAAAAAGAACATTAACACGCTGCTTCGCATTAAATACACAACAAGTCTACTTATTAATGCAGAACATCCACAGTCTCTTTCAGTCTGGCTGTTTCGGTGCCGACGCACACTCGCAGTGAAAGTTTAAAAAAAAAATTCACTCTCCTTTCCTTCAAATAGACACCAGGTGTGTTTGTGATATGTGGCGTATGTGACCACAGCGCTTTCCACATAAATAAATTAGTTTTTCCATGTGTTTTCTTCCTGCTTACAGAGATTCTGCAGGCGCGTAGCCAGACGGGTGAGGGAACGGCCCCCCAACCCCTTCAGAATAAAGATCCACTTTTGAAGACATTTTACTTTTTTTGCACATAATAACAATACTGTTAATAATAATAATAATAATGAAAATAGTTTTATTTTTGTAAGACAATTATACAGCTTTTGGCCTCCTTAAATATTTTTATTTATATATTTCCCAAGTTTGTGTCTAAACCTTTTTTTTCCAGGAGGTCGGTGAGTGACGATTTCAAATGACTAAGTGGAGCGGAGGCCGAAAATGTCAACTGCCAAAAAAGTATGGACGCCGAAAAAAAATTTATGTTGAGGGCAGATGTGAGGCTGATTTTATTCCAC
>OMMV01180609.1:0-13046 GCA_900302635.1 Chatrabus melanurus
GAAAACGTGTCAACAAACGTGTTATCTTCGCCAGCGACCGTTTCCAAAAGCAGTAAAAGCATCAAGCAATTTTTGAGAAATATCGTAGCACAATATAATTTTACACAACAGTCTAACACAGCTATATTTCCAAACCAGTAACGTGAGTACTCACAAACGCTGCTTGCCGTCCAGTGTTGCCAGATGCCAGCAAGCTTTTCCAGCCCAAAACCTCGTCAAAAACCGCGAGTGCACAAAAAACCGCCCAAAATTGTTTTGCCTTGTTGGGGGAAACCGCCCAATCTGGCAACCTTTTCAACGTCATCGTGGTTTGGTTAAACCCGCCAATAGCGCGCCAGATGCAAAAAGCCAGTTTCTGATTGGATCCAGAGATTGTGGAACATTGAACATTGAATATTGAACCCAGGGTGTCCAGACCCTTCTGCAGGGCAAAATCAAATTCGCCGGAAGAAGGGGCGGGGTTTACCCAGGCTAACTTCAGACTGTATAACTTGGAAAAAAACCTAGAGTTTTATAGATACATACGTAGGTAGGTAAGTAGATGGATAGATGGATAGATAGATGGATGGATGGATGGATGGATGAGTCCATGTCCTCCACTCAAAAACAATAAATGCTATCATCTTGTAACTACCCACATTAAACGGGCATACAACTAATTCATTAATTTGGTGAACCAAAAAAAGCAACTTTGTTTTACCGATATAGTATCCCACAGACGTGCCTGCCACTTGCAGGATGGTAATAAATCCTCAATTGATGATGGATTAGGAGCAGGTGTGGCTGTCAGTGAGACAGATCATTTAAGTACAGAAATGTACTAAGTCAGAGAAGAAAGCCGTTACTTTCTAATTGTTTCACAGTGGTTGCATTCTAAAACTCAAATAACATGGTCATATCTCCTCAAAACCATGCGAAAAGGATTTTGTGTGAATTTAGCCATGAAACAATCAGAGAGTGAGATAGATGCTTGAGCGAGTTACACAATGAATGGGGTCAGTGAGAAAAACAGCATTTCACAGAAATGTAGTAAATCAGAGAAATAAATGATTATTTTCTGATGGCTTAACAGCAGTTATATTATAAAACTCAAATACTACATTCGCAAGTGCACACAACCCTGCAGAAAGGATTTTGTATGAATGTAACCAAAGCAGACACTTCTTCCTTCTCTCTCTGCATACATGTGCTTTGGTATATCTATTATATACATGTAGCTAGAAATCAGCTTGTTTGTCAGGTTTTTTTTCATTTCCAAAGCCTAGGCCTAGTGGCCTTGAGACTACCACTGCTTATTCAATTAAATTAATTTACACCTTTTCAGCAAGATAAAATCTGATAATCCGAAAATCTAATATGTTAACAAAAAATACCCCGCAGACAGTGAGGTGATACTAATGATGTGTTCCAGTTGTATTCGGAGGTCAGAATTTCCCAGTTACATCACCCAGTTATGCCCCCTGAAGTCAGAATTTCAATTCTTCAACTCGTTTGAACCCCACATACCCCGAGTTCACAATCCAAGGTGGCTGCTTTGAGCACCAACAGTAGGGAATACTGTAGTTTTTACTGTTTTTAGCACTTGTGTCTTTTTTGTGTTCAATTTAATAAATTGTGCACACAGTACTGTCCTACTGCTGTCTGTGGACATGTTGCCATGGCATCTTTATGCGTGAAATACCATGTAATGTGTTGTTTATTAACTGGTGCCGCTAATATAGGCTAACCCAGTAGATGTTGCTAACAAACAAGCCGAGCAGTAAATTAAAACACTAATGTAACGTCTGCACCACCTGTCCTCTTCCATGAGATCTCTCTGGATTGGCGGCATATTTTTGTAGCACTCTGTAATCCAAAATCTTGGAGGCGTCCAGCTTATTTTCTGATTTTCAGGGTTGTGTGGAAACTGGAACACATTTATCTCGGGTATGACATCATTTTCAATCCAATTTAGGACTTCCATGTTAAATGGAACACAGTATTTAGATCCTAAAACACATTTTTAGGTTTCTAGCAAGCAGGGTCTTTTTTTTTCCTGTGCCTGTAGCTTTAAATGGAAAAGAGCTGCTGCTGGTTATATTTCTTTGGAAATGGGGAATCTCTCTTCTGCAGACCGTGTGTGCATGTCACACACAGTACAATCTGCCTCAGTGGGCGTGTATCACAGAGCAAGTGGGAGTCCAAATATGAATTTCTGCAACTTAAATCGCAGACTTGTAATACAAGTCATTTCAGGCCTAATTATTTTTTTAAAATAGGAGAGTCTCTACATGCACAGGCAATGAATTGTGGGACTTTGAGCATGTTTAATATGAATCCTCATCCATACTAATGACCTCTTTAAGCAGCTATTTAATGTAAAATAATGCAAAATAGAGAAAAGCAAAGAAATACTTTTTCTTATACATTTTCTTTTGATCAGTTAACCTTGAGTGGTATAAATACATATTTGACAAATTTCAAATTATTACACATACATGATCAATGATCTGCAGTTTGAATGATTGCAGATTGATGTTTTTTATATATGCATCATATTTGCTTTCAGAAGTCTAACCCAAAACTAAAAGTGGAAGCACTGATGAAAATTGTCAAGGTGACTTCCTGTTGGTGATATTTCCACTTTTTAAAAATTCAATTTTGGGTTGTTTGGACATGTTTTAGGGACGCACACGTTCCCAGTTTCAACATCCTGCAGCATTAAGCACGACTGAGTGTGAGATTTTGTGGAAGTCTCTGGATTCATTTATATTCAGGGCAAAGAATCACATTTTTGAGTGACAGGTGTGCGTTCTTGTTAGAGAGGAGGCTCAGATATTTTATTTCTACGGCTAAAAATGTAAGCAGGGCGCTGCAGCTCATGCCTGCAGTAAGTCGTGCTTCATCCTGTTCCTCTGATACTCAACGTGAACATTTGTGTGTTCATGCATGTGAGTGAGTGTGTGTGTGTGTGTGTGTGTGTGTGTGTGTGTCTGTCTGTGGGCTGTGTGTTTTAAGAGGGAAGTGTGAGAGAGTGAGTGCCAATCTCCCCCATGATGCTTTGCCATCTGCCACGTTGATGTTCATGCGTGTTCGTGTGTGTGGTGTGCACGGCGTTGTGAGTGTGCATGCATTTGTGTGTGTGTGTCATTTGCCTACAGGGTCCAGGGTCATCAAAAATGTGAGTTAATATGACTCGCAGCTCCTCCCTGTTTCTCACCAACACAACATTCCGATTTCAAACTTTCTGTGTGCAAACTGGCTGATGAGAGCTTTATTTTTCTGAAAATGTAAATCAGAATCTTTGGCGAAAATTATACTCAAAAGTAAAAAATCTATTGTTTTTACTATTCTATTGTTGTGAGTCATTCATTTATTATCTCCACAAAGGCTACAGCATGTTTTAACCTGCATTTATTGGCTTGTTTGTTTATTTGTTTGGCATCGTCATTCTTCATAAACTTCCAGACTGATTGTGATGGGCCATGTGGGAGGCGTGGTGCAAAGCCAAGAAAGAACCAATTAAATTTGGATCGGATTTATTCATTCATTCCTTTTCTGAATCCACTTATTCCAATTAAGGGTCACTTTTCTCAACATTGAGACATCAGGCATTTTTCATCATTTTTGTCAACTTGACATGAAATTATGCATAGACCTGAATTTTAAAAATTCATGCATACAGTATTGTGTAAATGTTTTAGGAAACCTGTAATTTTGATAACAATGTACTGTTTAATTTTTTGTAATAAGACAACAGAAAATTAAATTAGAAATATTTAAACATTCCTATTCCAACAAAAATAAAATTATTATTAATTATCAAGTGACCTATTTCCAAATAATAGTTTTTTAAGTTGATTTATTTTCAGAAGAACAGGTCATGATGATCACTCAATAATAAAATCATTGGAAAAAACTTAGTAAATTTCACCCTAGTTTTTTATACCATGCAAGACACCACCAAAAGAAATTATGTAGTTTTATCATGAAAAAAATGTGTGTATTTTTCAAGGTAAAAAGAGTCTACACATTTTACATACGTATATTTCTTTAGAAATATTAAATAGGTAGCTGTTTTTCATTTTTATTTAAAGGTTTGTTGCAGTAAATGTACCTAAAACCTTTGTGCAGTACTGTATGTAGAATTTTAATATGTATAAGCACAGACATTGTTATGTGGATCTACATAATGATGCAGATCCAGTGATGGAAAAAAATGTTTTAATGTCAGGTGGCTTTGTGTCATTTGGAAGTTTGGACGTTGCAGGGTTGGTGTATGGTTGGGTTTAATGTAGCCGAGGGGCTTTGTGGTATTCACTCTACTGAGTATTTCTCCAGTTACCATCTTATATTGTTTCTATTCCTCAATTATTATTATTATTAGTAGTAGTAGTAGTAGTAGTTGTTGTAGTAGTAGTAGTATTATAAAATGTGTGAAATCAATACACCTGGTTCCACTGTGGCTACCCAAAGGGAAAAATAAATAAATAAATAATAATAATTATTATTATTTACTATATATTGTTGCAAACTCTTTTATCAATTGCTCCTCAGTGTACGCCTGAATTTATTACCTTCTCCGAGGAGGTGATGCCTTTTTTTTACATTGTTATGTATGTGCATTTTACGTGTGCATTACGTGGCTCTCGCACTTTTCCCATTTAGAATGAATCTTGAGCATGAACTGCTGTCATGATAATGAATATAATATATTGTGTCCTATGACCATCCTGATCAAGATCAGCTTGATAGATAAAAATAAACATTGTTCTCTACCCGTCACAGTATGTGTGCAATGTTTGCTCACAGCAACTTAAAGCCACACAAAATAAAAGAACCCGAGCTCCCTGTCAGGTGCACGCTCCCAGCTAGCATGGCACTGCAGGAAACAGATCTGCTCTTTCTTTGAGCGCTCCTAGCTCGTTGTCATGGAGACAGGCCTTGTGAGACCATCTCAACCCACTTGTGGCGAAAGGCATCATGGGTACAGGGAGGAGGTGCAGGGTGGGGATGAGGTGAGAAAAACAAAACATGTCATCTTCCACGGGCCCCGGTGGAGCAGGGGCGGCTGGACGCCACCTAAACAGTGTTATTTCATCAGCTTGATGGAGCACAATAACCGGTGTACGTTTCACCACCTGAGCTGTGGTGTCATTATCTGCTTCCAGCAATAAATAGGACATGTATCCCCATCAATCTAGCTGTCTGGCTGACCATCTGTGTTGTGAGTCTGCACAGGTAACAGGACCGACTCCTGCAGATCCGCTCACTGGATGCTGAGCCAGATGATCAGTGTGAGCAGGCTGTGATATCCGGAGGCGGGCTTTCGTGACAGAAATGTTTATGCCACGATGCTCACAGTGTTTTAGGTTCATCATATGATGAAGAAAGTGGATGTCCGTTCTCACTCTGTGCTGGGTGTCCAGAGAGGACGCGAGCTCTCGTAGGCGTTAAATGCTATTAGCACAAGCACAAACATGCCCAGAATTGGCCGGCCAACTGCAGCGTCTGTGTATCTGTTTTGGCTCGCTCCCTCACCATTCACAGCTGCGGGACACTCTAAGCCTTTTTGTTTCAACTGTGTCAATGGACCAACAACAGCTGGAGCAGCCGCTGCATGGCAGCTGGGGAGAGGAAGGGGATTTGGGTAAAATGGTAGGGTTAGAGGGGGACGGATGAATGATAGGGTGGCATGAGGGAGATGGAATTGAGAAAGGAGAGGTTAACAAGGGAGGAGATGAAAGGGGATGGGAGAATTCAGAAACACAGGGACTAATACGAGAGTGAGACAAGGGTAAGATTAAGGATTAGGTAGTGGGCGAGCAGAGCGATTTGCAGCAGGTGAAATGCAATGGGGAAAGATGAGTGAAAATGATAGGCAGACTGAGAGAGTAATGGATTACAAGTAACAGAATTGTGTAATCTCCATACAAAAATATGTAAATGTATTCCACCACTGTTACAGAGAAAAAAAGATCCCTAGAGGCCTATCATCCACCCAACCCAAAGGAGCACAAAGCGCACACATCCTTAAAATCACACAGGACTGCACTCTTCTGTGCGTCCATGGGTGTGTTGGTCTAAAAATGAGGTGTGATCAGGTGCAATGCTGGAGAATTATCATCGTGCGAAGCAAAAGTGATTGCACCGCAAACCAGCAAGAACCTGTTCTAAAGTCAAGCGCAATGTATTTGTGGTATTTGTACGGTGTAACACTCAGACACGCCTTACATAAGTGGATTCATGATGCATAAACAACCTGCTTGTATACACGCTGAAACTGACTTGAAAACAACCATTCAAAAATTAAAAGTAAACACTCATGGAATACACAAAACTTCCCCTTACTGCTTCACCTCAGGGAGCTTTGGTGGCCACTGTCTGCTGGCGCGCTCTGACCAGTTGGTGCAGCTCCAGTAACTTTCCAGTAATCCTCTCACTTGAGTCTGCTTTTGAAATAGCAGAATGCTGTGCGCCTCGCACACTCTGGATTAAAGGGGATGACAGATGCCACTCCAATTCGTTTATTTCATGGTATGCCCAAAACATGAAAAGGATAAATCCAACCCCTTTGTACCCAGCACCCAATTTTGCACATTATGCTCCATTTAAAATAGCAAAAATAATTCAGATGACCCAAATGGATTGAGCGATGTACGGAAGACTGTGCAACATAGCTCGTCAAACTACCGTAATCTGAGCTCTGCAGACTGGAGCACTCCCTTCTCTGAAGTCACTTCAGCTGTTCCACAACTAGATAATTATATTTTTAATAAGTGCAGTTTGTGTTGCTACTACAACACGGGTTGAGTTGTTGAGTGATTCCACGTCAAATCAACCAATATCTAAAAAGGTTCCAGCAGCACCATCTCTGAATTGCCTGAAAATCACTTTGTGCCATTTGGTCCCAAAAGAAAGTAGGGAGCAGGTTTTTGCTGATATGATTATGGGTTCTGCTTTTTCACCCCATTGTATGGTGCTAGAATAAGTCCTACATTTGACAGTCGTTATTCTGGTTGGTATTTTGGCAGCATGGTGGCCAAGCGGTTAAAGCAATCACTTTCAGTGTAGAAGCTTCCCGGTTCAAGGCCACCCCTGCCCATTCTCCATGTAATGTGGAATTGTGTCAGGAAGGGCATCCGACATTAAACTTGTGCCAAATCAACATGCAGATCCATATTGGATCTGCTGTGGTGACCCCAAGTTGACATTGGGAGAAGCCGAAAGTAGATTTTATATATATATATATATATAATCGTGGCTCCAGGGCTTCATGGAAATATTTCCAAAAACAACAGGCTAGAGTCTATTATGAGTGCAATATTTATTCATCTCCATATAGATGGACTGTTACAACCATTTTATAGATCATTATTTATAAACAGCACAGTAACCTGGAATCTCTAAGGACTAATGACACCTTATTTGCTTTACAACTCTGGCAAAAATGCTGGTTGAAGGCATTTTTTGGCCTGTTTTTGACATAGATTTTTAATAAGAAAGAGACTGAACATCAATTCAATCTTCTGAAGTTTTGATAACTGGTAAATAAAGATTCACTGTAAAAAGTTTCAGAGTGGTGCTATTTATCCCACATGGTGAAAAATGTGGTTGTATTTCACTAAATATCAGATTTGACCCTGATTAAAGTAGGACACAATAAACTATATATATATATATATAATGTCTGTAAAGACCATACTAAATAATAAATAACTAGCAATCATGATTTATTGATCTAAATGGCACACAAAAGCCTTTCAAAACATGGATGAAATAAAAATTTTGAGCTTTTATCATGAATCCAACCCTCCATAAAAAAAATTTACACTCAGGCTAGGGCTACAAACGATTTTTTATTTTTTTATTTTTTTGCAACCAGCAATGAAAAATGGGGTGACCCTGTGAATTTCATGCTTCTAGCTTGTATATTTCAAGAATTATGGTCCTGTGAAGTACCTACCTGATTGACGACCGTCAGATGTAGGCCTTAATGGGGTGTAAAAGCAAAACGCATACACATATGAGAAAAAACCTGTTTCCTACTTTCTTTTTGGACCAGATGGCACACAAAAACTGACTATGAAGCAAATCAAAGGTGGTGCTGCTGGAGCCATTGGTTGAGTTTATATGGAGTGATCCTGTTAGATAATGGAAACAACATCAAACCATTATTAAATCAATGCTTATAAAATGTGTTTGGAAATTGATGAAGAATTTACTGCACTGACACACTCACTAAATTCTTCACTAATGCCGCTGCCTGGGTGGTTGCCATCCAAGACCCAAGGCAGTTCTATATTGTGGTGGATGCAGTGATGTGCAGCACCAGCGCATGCTCCCAGACCTGACCTGATACTTACCTTATAAAAGGCTATTTACAACACATGTACTGTGTCACTGGCTAAACTGACATGTAAAAATTATTATTCAAATTGACGACAAGTACGCCTATAAAAGGCATAGAACTACATGCGGTTTCCATTTCATTTGTTTAAAACTTTTACTAATAACACATTGTCCAATAAAATGAGCATAAAACAAGGCATCAGCTAAATGAGATGTAAAATTATTCACATTTACATGTTTTAGCGCGTAGGTGTTTTGCGATCATTCATAGGGAATCCCACTAAATCGATCCAAAAAGCAAAGATGGATTGATGATGGATTAGGAGTAGGTGCGGTTGTCAGTGAGATTGACAGACCATTTCTGCAAAGAAATCAGAGAAATAAAGTGTTATTTTATTATTGTTTAAGGCGATGTTACACCTAGACATTTGGGCCAATGTCGACAAATTTACTTGCAAACGTCGGTGTCTGCTAGCCTCCGCTATCCGCCGCTGGGCTCCACCATCCTCTGCCATCGTTCGCCAATGAACATTCGACCATGTCCAAAAATTTTCAGCATGTTTAGACGTACGTCTGGCTATGTTGGATACCGTTAGAGAAAATTAATCTCCGCTACGACCAAGTTAGCCTCCATTAGCATCCGCTAGCCTCCGCTAGTCGAAGTTACTGGTGCGATCGTCTACGCTGGGTGCTGCTTCGCCCTGCCTGCTCAGAATCACTGACCAGTGGTGTGTCGAACCCCTCTCCCGCACGTTGGCATGTTGGCAAAAGTCCTGCTTGTTCTAATGGAGCGCTGGCTAATGCCCGCCCCTGCTAGCACCATGTTGTGGAATGGCGTGCTGCATTTGATGTCCGCTACCAAACTCCGGTAACGTGAGTTTTGCTGACGTTTTGCCAATTTTTTCAACTTTGCCCTGCGTTCACCACACGCTGGGGTAAACGTCATAGTGTGACTGCGCCTTTAGCAGCGGTTAAAAGGAAGGAAAGGATTTTGTATGAATGTAGCAAGAATGTAACTGAAGCAGACACTTCTTCCTTCTCTTTCTCTCTCATTTGTATATGCATTTGGCATCGACATAATCCAGGATCTAACAAAAAAAATGTAATTTAATGATACAGGGATTAAGTTACAGATTGCTTTTTTTTTTTTGCATGTAGCTTTCAACTTTATAGGTATACAGTTCTAAAATGACCCTCCTGACCCTGATGATAGACAGGGTTAGACTGACGTCACAGCAAAGTCTCCATATGGGACAGCAGACACTGTGACAAATGAGGACTACCTAATGTTTCCGTGGCCGCGTTGCTCCATGCAGAGCAGTGGCTCTAGTTAGATTAACGGTGGCAAATTGAGTTTCTGTAAGAGGAGAATTTACTTACCATGCTGCCAATGGTGCTTGAATGAGCTCTGATCTGATTTTTCTTATCGTGTTCTTCAATTGAAACGGGGACGATGAAAGCTTTTCTACTCACCGCCTATTACGCGGCATTAGATAAGGCGAGAGAAGAGCCTGTATCCGATAGGCCGCCATGTTTTTGAGATGAGCTATTTTTAGCATTGGAGCGCACAGACAGTAATGTGTTCGAGCAGGTCATTAGCTCCATAAGTGGTTGGAGAAGTCTTTGAATATGTAACTCGCCAGAAATGCCTGTTCCGTTTAGGAAGGGTCGGCCTAATCCGTGCCGTATTTGCTCGCGTCAGCGTGCTGTTCTCACCTATGAAAACACGAGGCGTCTCCTTGTTGTCCTGTGCAGATACGTGCACAGAGACATGCACGAGTGTGATATATTACAGATTAACAAAGCCTCCTTTCTCATTTGGCTTCCCCACTTGTCTCCTGACACATCGGGCGGGAGACTAAAGGAGTTATTGACTCTCACATAGGGCGCTCCTGCACGGCCCGTCTAATTGTGTGGAAGCCGACACCGCTAAATTCTGCTCAGACTTCCAGATGTGTGCATGTCCATGTGTTTGAGGAAACGGAGCAAAATCCTTACAGAGTTCCCCCCTAAGGCTAAGGATTAACAAGAGGGAGAACGTCTATTAAGCAGCCATTTCTGATACATTTGCTGTTATTGAATTTACTGCGTTCCTACTGACCCTCAATCCTCTTTGTTTAAGTGTTTCCCATTGTAGTGCGCTCAGGATGTTTTATTGCATTAACATTTTTATGTGCCACGCGAACGCTGAAATACTGAACACTAAAAAGGAATTAGGCCACAGTTAAAGAAAATGGAATTATTGGGATGAATGAGAGCAAGAACAAGAAACTTTAAAAATGTATCACTGTGGCCCATTTCATGGCTCACTAATAAAAATAAAAAAAGGAGCCTCATTAATACTGAAGCAGTATGCTGTAAAGTATATCAGCCTGTTTCTTGTTTTAGTTGTTGAACAATGGCTCTATTGTTCTGGTATTAGTTGAGTCAGAGCAGCCCACCTTGACCTAAAAAAAAAAAAAAACCTAATCCAGCATTAAAATGAATTTGTCTTTAATTTCCTTCAGGATCATATTGTCTCTCCATCTATAAATTATTTTATGTTGTCCTTCACGTGGTGATTTTACAGTATATTTCAGCAGGTGGAAGAAACAAGGCTTTTGTTATTTCAAGTCATTTTTATTCTCTTTCTGCAGAGAGCCAACCCCCGCTGAGTGAAGCCCAAACCGTCCTGCCATCATCTCCAGGTGACCATCGGTGGTACCATGGCTCTGCCCAGCACAGGTGGACTTCTAGCCCAGTCCAGGACACCTTTCCTGGGACTCCCCCATAGCACCTGTCCCCTGTGTCTGCTGCTGCCTCTGATGATTCTGTTAACACTCCCAATGAGCAGCGTTTATGGAGCCCTAAGTATGACAATCAATACACCTCTATCTATCTATCTATCTATCTATCTATCTATCTATCTATCTATCTATCTATCTATCTTTGCAGATGTGAATGTTTTGTGGTGTTTGCGTGTCAGTGTGAACAGGACTGTAGCTTTTTTTTTTTTTAATCTGCTTTAATGAGACAGCAGGTTCCATCAACATGTTCTTCATCACCTCCCTCAGTTCTTATCTCAGTGACACACAAACTCACACGTCTGCCCGTTGAGTTTTAATCCAGGCTGGAGGTGGAGATAACATCCATTTTTTTTAACAGATTTGAGTCCACAATTCTTGACATCATAATCTGAAACACTATAGAGATTTGCTCAACACCCCAACCTTCAGCTTCAGGTTGAAATGTTTGCAATTAGTGTGAAAACTCAGTGTTTGGAGAAGCCTGCCGTACAACCTTGCAGAACAGATCCAGCAATTTAAAAAAATATATATATATTTTCCATGTTATTCCAGATATAGTGTTTCACTGGAGAAAAGAAAAGAAAAGAAAAGAAAAACATGTAATGGGCAACTGAGTACTTTAAAATGAAATGTGGGTTTGTATTTTCTTCTAAATCAGTCTACAATTTAAAGTATGTAATTTAGAGAAAAGTAAATTTGATAGAAAGGGTTCAAGTGTAACTCAAATGACTTGGTCACCAAAAAAATATACATATAATATGTACCCTTATTTGCCATACGTTATCACTAGTTGATGGCTATTTATTTATTTTTCAAAACTTGGCATGTAGGCCAAAGTGTGACAGACCACATCTGGCTGTACTCCACAGCACCTGTGTACATTACTTACACTTTTCAAAATTTTACACAATTGTATACTACAAATTCTATAATATACGCACAATTCAGTTGTTATTTTTCAATTACTTTTACAATTAATGACCTTATTGAGGAAAATGTATTAGATTAATCTAAAGTAATGAAGAAATTAATTTCAGCTTTGACATTCCTCAGCTTCGGCAAAAGTCTCGACGTGTACCCTGTAAAATCCGATGGCTGAATGAATGATGGGCAGCACGGTAGCTTAAGGGCCTATCACACTGGGCTGCGACACCATGTGAACGGTATTCCCGAGGGAGTCCCCGAAATGCCCCGGCGCTTCCACGGGGATTCGCACACCCATCGCGGGCGTCGCAGGGTGGGGCAGGGCGGCGCACAGGTGTCGCTTGAATTTGGAAAATGTCCTAAAAATTCGTGCAATACAGGCATTCCCGACATACTCCCACAGGTGTCGCAGTGGCGCAAACCCATCTGGAACCCGACCTGAACCGTTCTCAATTTGCGTGGCACATTGTACAGCCCGCCCCCCTGTGAAGATGCCGGCATCAGGCTCCCTCCAAATCCCCACAATTACAAGAAATGTCCACACTGTATTTTATGAAATATTAATAATAACATACAAGCATGGTAATAAGATAAATGCATGATAATAATTTACATCTCAGAGGCAGGCTGGCGAGCTGTCAGAGAGGTGACAATAAACGGCGTTCCGTCTGGATGTAAAATTAATCTACAATTCATAAAATGTGGCCTGTGATGTCACTAACAGTTGGTGCATTCCAAGTAATAACATGTAATGAACAAATAAAGTCGACATTACTTTCCATCATGCGGTAGAAATGTCCACCCGCTCCTGCTGCATAGCGCAGGAACAGGTGGCATTAAAGCCACTGTCTGCAGGTATTGTGGGCGGGCTCATATCAAATCCATCAAATGTATACATACTTTAATATAATTCTGATGCATACGTTGTCATTTCATGTCATAATGTTACAACAAACAACTTCATGTTGGACATAATATGATCAGTCACACAATACCTGCAGACAG
>OMMV01180623.1:0-13998 GCA_900302635.1 Chatrabus melanurus
TACATACGCAGCAGTTACGTATGTCTATTTTGGTCCACCTGTTTGTATTGAGTTCATCTGTCTGTCACTGCACCCGTGAAATGTCTATTTCTGTGAGTGTACATACCTGTACATGTGTAAAGGTATCTATGACCTTCCAACTGTTATAGCAACTTGCTCTCTGACAGTTTGTGTGTGTGTGTGTGTGTGTTGCGTATGTAGGGATTGTGATGTGTGAAGGTGAATATTTATTAGAATAAGTATGTTGTGATGCTAAGATCACAACCACACATGGGGAATTGCGTCCCTACATGACCATAATTTTTTCAAAATGTTTTTATACTTGTCTAATAACAAACAGACATGCAGGATCATGATAAATGGATTCAAGATCAAAGGCAGGATTAAAGGAACACAGGCCAAAGCTCAAGGATCAAAGGAGTCTGGATCAAAGATCAAAAACAGGATCAGGATCAAATATGAAAGGCAAGATCTGAATCCAAATCCACACTGAAACATCGTCAGCTTTTCCTTGGCCTCAGCTCTACCTCCACTAAATTTCATTGAAATCCATGAGTCCTTTTAAGAAATCCTGCTGAATATCTAACTATAATGAACTGACAGCAGCAAAAACGTCATCTCCAAGGTGGAGCTGTTACATTTTGCATCAACACAAAGGTTAAAACAACAATGAGGTGCATATTATCACACCTGGACTTAGTACAGAAAGGTTGTTTGACTTTTTTAGTTCAAGTTTAATTTCTGTGTGTGTGTGTGTCTGTCTGTGTCCCTGTCTAATTAATAATCAAGCACTGAGATTATTTTATATTATTATTTTCTGAGTAACTTGTTGAAGTGCCTTTTGCAGTGATTACAGACTGGAGTCTGATGATGCGACAGGCTTCACAAGTCTGGATTTTGTTCGTTTTCTCTTTCGCTCCTCTCCAGCTCTGCCGCAGAGACTCATGCCGCTTTCATTCCAGGTGCATCCAAAGATGTTTCATTGAGTTTGAGTCCCGGCACCTGTTGGGCCACTCGAGGACATTCACAGAGTTGTCACTCAACCACTTGTTGTCTTTGCTTTGCGCTTTGGGTCACAATCCTGTTGGAAGGTGAACTTGGCCCAGCCTGAGGGCCAGAGTGCTCCGGAGCGAGATTATTTCTTTAAGAATATCTCCGGTTCTTTTAGTTCAGCATACACACAACCTTTAATTCATCCCCCCAGTCCACATGATGTGGCACTGTGGGAACAGTTTTACACGGTGTGTGGTGGCCGGTTTCCTCCAGAGATGATCCGTAGAATTAAAGCTAAACACTTCAAGCTTGGTTTCATCACATCACAGACTCTCTGTCACATGTTTTTGGTGTCTTTCTGCCTTGGACAGACTTCCATTTGGCCACTCTGTTGTAACACCCTGATGATTTCTCTCATGCAGGTTCTTTGAAGCACAACCAGAGGGACCATCGGCTTCTTGTCCGCTTCTCTTATCAAGGCTCTTTTCTGCTGGCTGAGCTTCATCCATTTCAGAATTACGGAGGCCACTGCGCTCTCCCGAACCTTCAGTGCTGTAGAATGTTATTTTATTTGTAGCTTTCAGCAAATCTGCCTCAACACAAGCATTTTTTTCAGGTTTTGAATCTTTTTTTTCCATATACAGACAGGTGAATGTCTTTATCTATGTCTAATTTGACTGTGAAACTATCAACACAGTGAGGTGGGAGTAATATTTAAAGTGTTGTAGCAAAAGGATTGTCTCATTTCTGGTCATTTAATAAACTTAAGAAACGTCTATCCTGTTTTTGCTTTGTCATTGTGCACTGATGAGTGTTGCTTGATCAGGCAGAAAAAAATTAATGATTTAACCTACATAAGGCTGCAGCATGATAAAATGTCAAAGACCTGAATCTGAATAGTTTCCGTTTGCATCATCAGTATTGGCCCGAAAAAATGTTCTTTTTCAAATAAATGTTAATTAGTCCAATAAAACATTGCTTATATGTTCCTGACTTGGCAACTTGGGGCTTTGAAGTCATTCATCACGGCACGTGTTTAACTTGACTACAACTCCAGAACTTAAAAATGGGTCTTCTTTGTGTTTGTTCGAAGGTGCTGATGGTTGTTGTGGAGACTTTGCACGTCCGTCCACAGTGTTACTGTGATCAGCTCATCCAACAGCAACAAGTCAGTTCAAACCTGCCTCAAACACGGCGGACAGAGAATAAGAATCATTTTGAAATTCTAGAACGGCCGCGTCGTTTATTTAATTTAAAAAACGGTTCAGATTGATGTTGAAATTGTGTATTTGTGCTTTGAATTAAAATAATTTCTTCCGGTCATCGGGCGTTTTAGATGATAATTTCGGTCGTTTTTATCGTGATGCAACTAATAGGAATGAGTTGTTTTTTTCTCGGGAAATTCGCTGTTTCGCTGTAACGTCAATGTGCATTAGCGCCCAACAACTGTAAATATTATTTAGAAGAATTCCAAAATAAATTTTTGCGTTAGTAACATTTCCGTACAAGTTTCCCTACAGGGTCCCTGAAGTGCCAATTTATTTTAAATTTGTACTTCAACTGTCGGGCCTTTGCGCTAAAACACTGTCTGTGTTAAACATTAACACACATTAAAATTGTTTAATTTTGCAGCCTGATCTGAACACTTAAGAATTGGATCCTAATAATAATGTTTTAGTTGTTTGCGGTGCCGCAGAAAAAACGCGCTGAGTCCTTTGGGCCGTTTGCGTGGAAAAAAAAAAAAAACCCCACGACGGACTGAGCTTTTGACACTTTATTTCTATCAGGAAAATAGCTGGTGACCTACAATGAAAACACAAGGACAAATAAAGTAACTTCAAAATGCAACGCGTTACAATTTACGTTCGTTAGATTTTAAATTGACCTAGTCTTAAACATTTAACCAATTACCTCATTTTGCCCCAAAATAGAGCTCTACATCAGCACCTTTTAAAAATGTGCATTGGGAAAAATAAAAGAGTAGCTTATTTTTTATCGTTACAGCAACAAAATTGAAAATAATTCCACATCTTGTTACATGAAATTACAGTGCAAAAGCTTTAACATCATTTCATGAAAAAGTTCCACTTATGTAGATTTTCTACAAAAAAAAACTAACACACTGCACTCCCTGAACATACAAAAAGATGGTACAAATTATTGCAGATCAGCCAGAGGCCTTTAAAAATAAAATTGCCTAAGCAAGCACGGAAAAGAAAAAAAATCTCCGGCTCCTATCTGGAATCCTAAACTTTTCTATTGCAGAGAGAATATGATTATGGAAAAACACATGCAGAGTGAGGCTGCAAAACCCCCAATAGTCATAGTATTTGTACATCAGAAAAAGAAATTTATACATAGGAAAAAAGTGTGTTAAGTACAATCTTTACGGTGTTGAATGTAGGACAGATTTTCTCTGAAATCCTTAATATCTACATACATTTGTAGGACAGGAGGACAAGGTTAAATATCCTGAGCTGTAAAGCAGATTGTACATTTTGCAATGTGCAATTTAAGATATTACAAACCGCCACAACAAAATCTCAGTCATTGTTTTCAAAACCACTTACATGACAATTCAGCTCTCTTTTGGTCAAGTAGTCCAAAAAATTTGGACACAATTTACAACCAGCTGCTTAACAGGATTGTTCCGAAGAAAGTAATAAGTGCAGGAAATAAAAGACAATAGACATTGTAACCACTAATGAATATGAATACAGATTCTGGTTTAAAAAAAAAAAAATCAAAGTGGGTAAATTATTCAGAGATCAATCTTTAGAACTGCTTTATTTTAAACATTAGGGGAACTAACTTAAATCAAAAAAGTTTTATCATGTCTGCGAAAAAGTAATGCAAAAATAAAAAAAAACAAATGTAAAAGTTATATTTTTAAAAAAAGTAATGTAAAATTACAATTTTTTTTTTTTTAAAGTGACGAGAAGGATTTTTCTCTTCTAATTAGACAGGCAGAGAGTAAGATTTGGGTCTTTACTCAAATGTAAAATTCAGTGCAGACTGAACAGCAGTTCTACAGTTTTAACAGTTTTGCAAAAGTCGAACATGTTTAATTTTAGACAAAGTTTATGAATGGATTTGTAAGATGTTTAAAATTAAATTGTATTGTTTCACATTTTTGTCATATATATATATTTCTATTTTAAACTATTTGGGGGGAAAAAGCAATAATGACCAAAAAAAACAACAACAACAACAAAAAAACAATAACAGTTCTATTGCTGACATCATTTCCAATATACAGTAAGGCTGTTAGAAAAACCTGCATAATGAGTAATATTACGTCTCAGAAATAACCATATTTCAGGTAATTTCACGCAATGTGTGATCTATTAAAACTGATTGTCATTTAAAGCATTAGGATGCCACAGTGCAGGCTGAATTTGAAGAGTGCGAAAGCAATGGAAGCATTTGATAGTGTTAGTTTAAATTTATATAAAAAAAAAAAAAAGAAATTCACTTCGCAAAGCATACAGTTGCTCTTTCCACCACGGAAAAAAACAAAAACATTCTTTTCTGGACAATTACAATAAAAAAATTTAAAAAGGCCATGTTTTCCCTGTTATGCCCTCCTTAAACGTACATGCAGCGGTTTGCCATTACGCGCTCGTGTCCTGCTTAAGCCTTTGGCTACGGGCTTTGTAGACTTCAATCAGCAGATCTTTAACATACTGGATTTCGCGTTCCACCGACTCTGCCTTGTCCCGGAGCTCCCGGTTCCTTCCTTCAAGGCAATGCAGTTGTTCCTCCAAAGTATCTAGCTCCACCCTTTTTCGTTGGCGATACCTGCATCGAGTGAAGAGCAAAGCAAATTAGAAAGATTCACTTGTGAACTACACCGATGGTTGTGGTTTGCTGAGCAAATGGCTCAACCTTACCTGTGAGCGGCGGTTTTGTTCTGATCTCGCTTCTTCTGTTTGCGCTCTCCGCCTTCCAGTGGAATGATGTCCATTTCGTATTTCATGGGACAGTGGTCTTCTTTCAACCTGCATGCTTGTCTGTGCCCTGAAGACTCCAAGTTCATACTCTCTCTAGACATTAAAAGACACCCTGGGCCCTGATCCTCAAGGAAGTTACAGTGTAAATCATGTTGCCCGACCTGCAAACTCTCACTTTTGACCTGCTCGGTGATGTTGCCCAAAAAGCTATGATAGGCCTCAGACTGTGCTGTTGCTGGAAGATAACAACCTTCGCCACTCTCGCTTTTCCAAGAAACGCTGGCCTTTGTCACTTCCGTGCCACTTTTGCCATTCAACACCTCGCTGTTACTCAAGCCGACGCTGACCTCCCTCATGCTGTACATCAGTAAATCCTCTTTCTTATGTTGGACATCCAGTGGACCACCAAAACCAAATCCACCAGCCACAACCTTCGCGCCACCTGTGACATCCTGACTGAAACAGCAGTTTTTCTCTTCTTTTGGTGGGACGGAACATCTTCGAACTTCAACTGCACTACCCAGACAGTAGCTCTTCCCTACCAACTGCTCTTCTTCTACACAGCCATAATTACCCGTCAGGGTCACCGCCGAGTTACCTGAGTTACTTCCTTTGGAGCTCAACAAACTGTGATCGTAGCCATCACTGAACCTCACCGCATCCGCAACCCTTTTCCTACCACACCCATTTTGGCGACTGCAGCTGTACGGGGCGTGTCTTGGAATTTTGGATCTCCCAATGGGACCACCACAGATACTCAGCAGGTCAAGTTCCCCGGTTGCTAGGGTAACAAGAAGTGGGCTGGAATCCGATTGGTTGGATGTAGGGTATGATGCGTATGGCAGCTGGTTGAACGGCTGAGGACCCGCCGGCAGTGCACCCCTGTCGCATTTTCCCAGCCTCGGCACTTTCTCCGGCAGTGGTTCAGACAAGAAGTAGTCCTCCAGTTGAGCAAGCTCTTCTTGCAGCAAAGAGGTCATGACCTCCAAGTCAGAGGGCACCTGGATATCATTCTGAAGGGGTGAAGGGGGAAGGGAGGCATTGGTGGACGAGGGAGGGGAAGGAGGGTTTGGGAGATACGAGGAGAAATCCACTTCTTCCGTCATCCAGTCAGTGAGACCATCACCTATTGAGGAGAGAAAAACTGCATTATCAGCTATCCAGTGATACAGTTACGGCTAAATATCTGACTAATCTTCACTTTTTAAAAGGCATAAACAAATCAGCAATAGCGAACATATAGCAAGATTTTTCTTTTCAATAAAAATTCGCAGTACGTCAATTTGTTCGAGCTAGTTTATCGCTTACTGTTCAAGAAGGACGAATGTGCTGCAGTGCCGAGCCCACCTGAAATGTGGAAAAATATAAAAAAGCGTGCTTGCCGCAACTCACCAATTAAGTGCTGACTCTCCTCTGACACCTCCCCCCTGCACCCCTGTGATTGGCTGCAGTTAGCCTGTGGGTGAGAGAGAGCGAGGGGGTCTGCCGGGCAGACACGAGGAGTCTTCCAAACAGGAGGTGATGTCGCCATCATCTTGTCTGTTGGTGCTTTGATTCAGTCCAACTGCAAGTATAGCGCGAGAGCGAGCAGGGTCTGACGGATGGGCCACAGAGAGCAGGGCAGGGCGGGCATAATGACACCTAGAGGAAACGACAGACCCCGATCACACTTCACAGTTACACCGATGATGCAAGCATCCGAGGCTTCAGTGAAGAACAAGTGCTTTAACTCCCAAATCCGAGCCGGACACGCAATCGCAAGTGCATCATATACGGATCGATGGATTTAGGTTTTAAAAATGAACGGATACCCGATTTCAATCATGCAAAAGAGCAAAATAAAACGGATTACTTCCAAAAGCAGACAGGTCTTTAGGGTTTTGATGTGCCTCTAAGCAAAATGCGCCTGACGTCTAACAGCACACGTGGGACCTGAGGTCGTCAAGGGCCCCAACTGTTGTTGATTCACCACATAAGATGAGAATTAAATCCTGATTAATGCAGGCGAGATGCTCATAATCACACGTTTTCTTTGAATTAGTCACCTGTTTCAACACTCAGTTACAGTAACAGCAGCAAATACAAAACCTGACAGGATGTTCAACACAATACAGTTTACCTCTAATTACAAAAAAAAAACACTATTTATTAGGCACTGATACTGAAGCAGCAATATAAACGAACTTTTTTTTTTTACATTAGAATCAATGAAGTCTCATGCACATAAAGACAAGAAGACGTAAACAGACACACAAACAACATAAAATGACGCCGATAACAAAAACGGAACATGTTTTCGATGTTAAGGAGCGCAGAGGAAAAAAAACAAAGTTTAAACTTACTCCATTATTGCTGGAAAAATGTGTAGAGCACGTGGGGGTGCGTTGCCAAAGCAAAGCACGACTTGTTTTGGTGTTCGGCGTCCTGAGGAGTTTAAAGAGCCATGTTTTAGCTCGGAATGTCCGCGGAGCTGTTGCTTTGTTGTGGTCGACCTGAGAACTGAGCGGCAGCGTCATTGTGAGAAAGCTTCAGCCCACTCACACCTAGCAACCGACTGCGTCACCCACACAGCGCATCCCTCCGCCAATCCAAAAACTAGATCCCTCCGCTCACCGTCGATAGAAAACCGCAGGGTGTAAAAACAGCACGCCGAGGTCGTGCTTTGCCTCTGTTTATCTGGGATTACTGGATCTCTATTGATAGTCAGGCGGCATAGCTCAAAATTTCAGGACAATTGTTCAGTTTGTGATAAAAGAATGAAATTCCTGCCACAGTTAGTACATACCATAAGGTTTACTTTCAGATGTGGAGGCAAGTTGGATTTGACCTCTGAGGACCGCGAGGGGTCAATGAAGGATTACACAGGGGTCAAAATTTAAAAATCCTCCAATCATACTGAAAAGTATACCATCTTATTTGCCTGATCATAAAGATTCTAAAAAGGTATAGTTTGGTACTGGGGTTAAAAACAGCAAAAATGGTGACAAAGGGCAATTTCAGTTTGTTCAGGGGTCAAAAGTTAAAGCAAATTATTGGTTGAGCTAATAGGATTAATACATGGAATAGTTTTGACTGTGTTGAATGCTTGGTCTCCAAAGTAAGGTCAAACAAGGTCAACGTCCATTGGACACTATGGCACATTACCCCGTAACGTGATAACTAAGCATAACAGATGGTGCAAACTATTCCTTTTTAAAACTCTATTAGCGCAACCAGTAATTTGCATCACTTTTTACCAAAATTCGAGCGACTTTTAACTTTTGACCCCTATACAAACTGAAATTGACCTTTGTCACCATGTTTGCTGTTTTTACCCCATAACTCCATAACATTCAGTAACAGATAGTCCAAACTATACCTTTTTGGAATCTTTATGATCAGGCAGATAATATGGAATATGTTTGAATATGGTTGGAGTTTTAAATTTTGACACCTGTGTAATCTTTCATCGCGGTCCTCAGAGGTCAAATCCAACTTGCCTCCACATCTGAAAATAAACCTTATGGTATGTATTAACTGTGGTTGGAATTTCAAGTTTTTATCACAAAATGAACACTTGTTTGGCTATGCCACATGACTATGAGCCCATTTTTAATCAAAGCTGGTGAAAATATCTCTTGTAATAGTAACAAGAACATAATTTAACTTAAATTTACAAATAATTAAATACACCGCATTTCCATAGCACTTTTCCATCAGCTCCAAATTGGTAGCAAGTTGGGGGTTAGGGACTTTGCTCAAGGGCACTTTGGTGAGTTTCCTGTCTGACGTGGAATCAAACCAAAGATTCTCTGATCACAAGCCCACCTCTCTAACCGCAACTGCCATGTCACCTCACCACAATTACCTCAGCCAAGGAGGTAATGTTTTCACCCGCACTTGTCTGTTTGCAGGATAATTCAAAAAGTAATGAACAAATTTCAATGAAATTTGGTGTCCAGATAGATAATGCTCTGGGAAATAAGTGATTCCATTTTGGAGGTGATCTGGAATATATTTTGGAACTGAGATCCAGAAGAATGTTTGGCACATAGCAACATTTAACTCAAACAGTTGTGAGAGGATGTTGGTGAAATTTGGTGAGCAGATGGCTAGTGTCCCAGAAAATGAGGGATTTTATTTTGAATTTGATCCGGAACATATTTTGGATCCAGAAGAATTATTAAGCATTCAGAAACATTTCATTCAAAAATTTATTAATAATAAACCGATAATATTTTGTTAGGTGAATGATATCCTAAGAAATAATTTATGTAATTTTTGCGTTGATGCTGAACATATTCTGGATCCGGGATCCAGACGAATGTTGGAGATATCGCAACAGCTAACTCAGCTGTGCAAAAAGCTAACTCTTGATGAAATTTTATGAGGATATAGATAAATTCTTTGGAAACCAGGCTTGATGTTAAATGCAAGTGAAAGTGGGTATTTTGGTGGGGAGGGGGGGATATGTGGCTTTGGTGGAGGTATGCGCTCTCTGAGTTCCATCTAGTTAAAGAGTTTGTCTTCGTAATGAAAAATCATCGTTTTTGTGTGTTAGCTGGTCATCATTAAAAATTGGCACAGATTTGACAAACACTACTGATGTATATGAACCCTCAGCAGCTTCTAAAATTGTTGATCAGTTTGTTTTCATGCTTTTCTTGTGTTGGTCCATGAATCAACAGTTCTTTCATTAAATGTCACAGCAATAACAAGTTCCAAACCTTTGTTTGTACTTCAGTGGCGACATGACAAGATTCATACGGGAAATATAGAACAGCTCAGGTGTGTGTCCAACCGTCTGTCCATAGCTAGATCTCAGCTGCCATGCAGTGGATTTCTTTTATATCTGGTATGTTTGTACCCAGTCTTTGGTCACCCATCATTTCAAAATTTGGACAGCTGACACCCTGCTAATTTGATGTATGTAAAACAATATTTTTTTAATTTTAGTTCTTTGGTCAGTACCTTAGAAACCATTTGATGAACCTGTTTCATATTTGTTATATTGTTAGTACCTATCACTGCTGTCATATGTATCTTAATATAACCATTCTGACAGTGGCCACACTGCCACTTTCTGAGGATAATAAATTCAAATTTCATACTGTACATTTTAATTGTATGTTCACTGCCCCCTACTGGTTGCATGAAGACTATGATATTTTCCCACCCTTAGTGGGTGTTTGAGGCATCCTTTGGGAACACAGATCAGCTCTGCTTTAACGTATCACTTTAACATTATGACATGTTTGGTTATTGTTGTCAGTAACTCAAAATCTAATGTAGCATACATATCTGGACAAAGATTGGAGGGCATGTGTCCATTACTGACTGCAATTAGATCCTGATCAAGATCCAGATCCAGATCAGGCAGATTAAAAATGTATTTTTGACAGTTATAATATAGGATTAATATATTTATAGCAAATGTTTAAACACCCTCAAGTTATTTCATTACTCTGCGGTCCCTGGTGGAGATATGCACTTTAACAAGTATTGCTCTCGAAAAAAATGCTTCCATGTGGTCTATATTATTATAGGAACTTTAATTCCTATTGTTGAAATTCAGCCACAAAGTAGAAATTTATTTCAAATCCAAACACGAGATTTGGTTTGATTAATGGTAAAAACGTTCACACAAACTATCAAAACAAATATTACACTATTACATAAGCAGAACAAATAGATTAGCTTCAACAACAGTTCTATTGAAATGGAGAGAGGAGCATAAATTTATCTGAAAAACAGAATGTTTATCCAAGGGCTAACATAACAAAACTGCAAATATTAAGATAACACTTTCCTGAGTCTAATATTGGTATAATATTAAATATAGTATTGTGTTGCAACAAATGTATTTTACAACAATGATAGTGCAAGAGGTTATAAACCCAAAAAATAATGAGCTATAAATTCAAATTTTTAAAAAATGATCTAAAATGTATGACAGGGTTGGAGTTGTACAAAGCTGAAATTGCAATAGCAGATCAAAAAAGCAATCACATTACTGTAACAGGCTCACCACAGAGCATTTTTAAGGTTTAGAATAAACATTCAGAAACTGTTAATACAAACTTCAGCGTTGTATGTGGCGTGCTATTGTTTTTTGGGGAACTATTTAATTCATTGGTGCACTGTTGTTCAGTACAAGTGTGTTTGGTGGTTGCATCCAGTTGCATCAGTGGTGCAGAAGGGACAGCGATTCGCTGCTCATGCTCAGACTGGCTCCCCGTCATTGGCTGGAATTGGGCTGCACGTGTAATTTGATTGGTGGATGGTAGGCAAGGCAGAGCATCCCTGTGGTTTCCCTTTGCTTTCCTGCAGTGTGAGCCTGTGCACATGTTCCTCGTAAACAAACAAGTTATACACATGCAGTTTTGACATTTTGGGATTAAAGTTTAATTCATCCATGCGGGGCAGAAGAAAAAGAGGAACGTAGTAAATGTAGTCGATCATGTTGAGGTAAAAATATGTAGGTTGGCTCTCACTTGTCAGTTAATATTAGTGAGAGGACTCTTGACTTCTTGTTCTGTGGGGCACAATATTTTACATTACTCTGCAGTATGCTGTCCTGTTGTGACAGATTAAAATATTTTAACTTTTATCATTATGTGAAAACAAAATTTCCGTTTTATTTTACTCATTAAAAGCTGTCAGTTAATTTAGAGGATAATTTTGCACTGTATGAGTGGAGTGAATAGTGGAAATGACTCCTGCTGTGCGTTTGAGTCAGGCCAACATACTGTGTCTGTATTTAGTTCAACTTTTTAATGGGTAATTTAGTGAGACACAGCTGGTCGAAACAAATGAATTCACTGGTAATGACTGTCTATAAAACCGTTATGTAGAGAATAAAGCTTTTTTCCCGCCTATCAACAAATCCTAATGCTGAGTGAACATACTGTTCCTGTTGCTATAGCAATAGCGGACACTGCCCCTACTTTAGACTTGTTTTCAGGTTGCTGTTGCCAAGGGATTTGCATCTCTCTCTTTCTCTCTCTCTCTCTCTCTCTCTCTCTGTTTTTCTTACCCACCTTTGTTTCTTCCACCCCTCCCTTGGTGGCCAACCATTCCTCCTTTCCATTTGCTGAGTAGCATCTATGTGACATTATCATTTTGCTCAACCTAATAATAGCACTTCTGCTGAATTTGCATATTGATGTGGCACGAGTGTCTGCAATCGACTTTTTTGTTATTGTTGTTGTTTTTGTTGTTGCCACTGAGCACATGTAAGTTGAGTTGATTCCAATTTATCCACACTGAAGAGAAAGTTATTGTTCCCGTGCAAAAGAAACATATTCTGTGAATGAAGTTATTCTACAAAAGCCACATATGCATCTAGTGGTCATTGTAGAAAAAAGGCTGATGTAAGCCAAAGGCGTAGCCAGGAATTGGGGTTGGGGTTCCCCAGTGCCCATTAGATGTTGCTATCACAGCTATTTGAGCATCTTAAAACAGGAACAATTTTTTGAAGTAGTTAGTTCATTTAATGCTTCAAGTGTTTTGAAGCAGTGGTTGGTTTATTTGGTGGTTTAAGCACTTTGAAGTGGAATAACTTCCAGAATAAATTGTTTTATTTACCACAAGCACATTGACACCCATCATGACATGATGAAGAACTGCATCTCGATTTAAATTAACCGCCCCGTTCCCCTTAACTGGAAAAAGGTGTATTCAAATACAGCATCAACTGTTTCCTGTGGAGGGAGTAAGAAAATGTTAGAATCCCCATGATTGATATATATATATATATATATATATATATATATATATATGTGTGTGTGTGTGTGTGTATTCAATTTCAATTTTATTTATTTTATATAGTGCCAAATTACAACACCAGTCACCTCAAGGCGCTTCACAAGAGCAGGTCCAACATTAGCAGACTCAGCTCAGTTTTGTGACCACCCACTCTGGCCACCACAACAACAAAAAATTGAATTGAAAAAATATATTTGTGTGTGTTCAGATGACTGTAGAAAACATATCATTTAAATCCAATAGTATGTTCTTTCAGCTTCTTCCAATTTCAACTTGGGGTCCCCACAGCACATCCGATATGGATCTGCATGTTGATTTGGCACCGGATGGCTTTCCCGACGCAATTCCACATGACATGGAGAATGGGCAGGGGTAGCTTTGAACCGGGAACCTTCTGCTTTGAAAGCAATTGCACTTAACCGCTTGGCCACTGTGCTGCCTTTCATTTAAATCCAATAGCTTGGTGTTATTACTTTTGATTACATTTTTAAAATAATCAAATAGTTTTTACATTATTTTAAACTTATACACATTTTCTCCCTCCTGATCGGAGACCACAGGTGGATGCTGGAGTGGAGGCGGGGTTGAGCAGCAGCAGTGATGTGAGGCAACAGGCAACGTTTGACAGGCAGCAGGGGAGCTGGGAAATTGTTGCATCTTAAATAGCCCGCCCAATTTAGAGGGAGTGTTTTAAGGACCTTTCACACCAAATCCGAACTTTACGTTATTTTGCCCGATCATTTTGGACACTCTGTGCATGTGTTATATCTCATGTTGGACTTTGTGCTTGTATTTTTGTATTTCTGTCTCATTGGTAGTATGGCCATAGCAGATGGTCCCCCCTCTGAGTCTGGTCTGCTTGAGGTTTCTTCCTATACTTATAAAACATCCAGGGAGTTTTTCCTTACCACTGTTGCTATTGTGCTTGCTCAGGGGGTGGGTAAGGTTAGACCTTACCCTTGTGAAGCGCCTTGGGGCGACTATGTTGTGATTTGGCGCTATATAAATAAATTGAATTGAATTTTGAGCTTACAGATGCGCAGAATGCACAGCGGTATGCCAGCTTCTGCAGTTTGTTGTCTTCCGTGTTGGGCTGGACGCCTCATTTCTATTGGCTGCGAGAATATACGTCACAGCACGCCGTGGTTGAAGTTGAATGTGGTTGAACTTTTGACGGCAGGGCGCTGAAGCTGAGCGGCGGTGGGTGTGTCCAGTTGAGCGGCATGTCCAGCTGAGTGGCGTGCAGCGACGGCGTATGCCGCTCTGCTCGGTTGCGGCTTCCGGCGGAGGGCTGGCCATTTAAAAT
>OMMV01180628.1:0-11728 GCA_900302635.1 Chatrabus melanurus
TGCAGGTTAGGTGAATTGGTGACTGTGAGTGAGGGTGCAAATGTGTTTGTGTGGCCCTGCGATGGACTGGCGACCTGTCCAGGGTGTACCCCGCCTCTCGCCCAATGACTGCTGGGATAGGCTCCAGCACCCTGTGACCCTTAATTGGATTAAGCGGGTATTGAGAATGGATGGAACTGTTCCATCTTACTAACACAACTTAATGCTCAGAAGCATCCATTTGTTGCTGCTTTGCTTTTCACTTGGCCAGCTCACTCTTCTTGAAATGTTCTACATGGCCTCTTGCAGCCCCTGGTGCCTTCCTGATCTGGGCATCTTTCAGAGCATGGCTGACAGCTAAGCGTAGTGCATGGCCAGTACACCTGACAGAAGTAACCCCCATGCCTCTTGTCCAATACCCTTAGAGCAGCAACAACATTAGCAACATTGTCATGTTCAACAACCATTATTTTATTCATGGATACACCAAATTCCTAAGCTGTGATTTCCACCGAGCAGCAATATTTTCAGCTGAATGTCAATCTTCACGTATGAAGACTCCCAGTCTTCATTAACAAAGTGTCAGTTGACACTTTCCAGATTTTCTGGACTGTAAGTTGTACAGGAGTATGAGTCACATCTGTTCAAAAATGCGCCATGAAGAGGTAAAAAACATAAATAAGTCACACTGGTCTATAAGTCCCCCTTTTTTTTTTTTGAAAGGTGGTATTATTGCTTCATGCAATAAGAAGGAAAATGAATTTAATCGATGCATTATTTATAACACAAACCCTGCGTTAGTGAGCAGAAGCTAATGGGCTAATTGATGTTATTGTACAAGACACAAAGGATTCAAGAGTAAACAGCTTCTTGTGGCCACTGAACAGACAATCATAGGTGAGGTAAACGTGCAATGTAACTAAACGCTTGAAAACTCAGAACATTATTTATTTAAAATACAACCACTACGTTAGCAACCGAGCAGAATCATGACGGGCTAACGGGCTAATTAATGTTATTGTACGAGGCACAAAGAACTCCATAGTAAACTGTTTCTTGTGCTTCTTCTCTGTTCAATGTAATTAAAGGTTTGAATACTCTTTTAAAAAACATTTGTAAAAGATAACAGCCTTACCTTAGCTTAGCCTAGCTGACCTGCTGCTGCTATTCTTGTTGTCTCACACAGTTCAAATAAGTGTTGTACTGAATAGTATGAACGGCATATTCCTTGGTTTTATTAAAGAATGTGGTCTTTCAGTTTGAGAGCATGCTTTATGTAAAGACTGTCTTTCACATTCAGAGTTCTTCTTCTTCTTGTTTTATGATGGTTGGCATCCAGCTTAATGGTGCCACTTTCTGCTCCGGAGTCTGAATCACAATACTTCATT
This sequence comes from Chatrabus melanurus, assembly GCA_900302635.1. Classification (NCBI taxonomy): domain Eukaryota; kingdom Metazoa; phylum Chordata; class Actinopteri; order Batrachoidiformes; family Batrachoididae; genus Chatrabus; species Chatrabus melanurus. The sequence goes on from OMMV01180628.1 coordinate 1,368, forward strand.
CAGTATACAGGAGCAGCTTGTCAGGCATGTAGTCAGTGCCATCTTGTGGCCATAGATGATAATGCAGTATTTTTTTCATATATAAATTGCTTCAGAATTTAAGTTGCAGGACCTCCCAAACTAATAACAAAAAACAACAACAAAAAAAAAAACACAACTTATAGTCCGGAAAATATGGTAAGTATGCCTCAGTGGCAATACTAGTCCATTTTTGTTTTGACCTCTTTAAGTGAAGCTTTTACTCTCTCAAGAGTCTCTTCATATTTCCTCTCCATCAACGTTGTGAAGCGGGCCCTGGAGGGAAGTGTGTACCATGGGTAAAATGTGTTGACTATCTCACGGAGGATAGAATTGAAAGGGTTCTCATATCCTTGACAATCATGTTGAGAAGGCTGTCAAAGAGTCCAGCAGCCATGCGGGGCATACATATACTGATGTTCTTTTTATGAAAATAATCTTGTCTTTGCCTCTTCCTGAGAGAGAAACACACAAAATAAAATCACTGACATTTTAACATGAAATATATGACTGAACGAACCATTTCAAACTAACTTTTACATAATGATACCAGCCATCACCAAAATGAAGATGTATGCAGTGTAGGCCTAATTACGATAAGCGCTGTTCACGATATTCTACCATTCATTACTGTCGTGTTGACTATGATTTCTTTTACTGTTGCTATAGCCGACTGTAATCAGAAATACATTTATATTATTTATCTGCAAAAGGTAGCTTACACCAATTTAAAGGAAATCTACATTGTTCATCTTATAGGTCAATATGCACACAAACAAACTGCTTACAAACAAATGTGCTGGAAAGCTAATGCCACTAGTATGCTAACAGCATTTTAGCCATTAGCATCTGCTCTACGAAGACTTTGTTAAGATCGCATCTGAAACACAACAAATGAGGATGCAGTGACAACTCCCAGGCACTGGCTACTATATACGATCAGACAAATCTCACTGAAAACGCTGCTGTCTCGTTGTACTGAGGTTGGCTCTTTTCTTTTCAGATGCTGAGGCATCACTGTTGTGCTGCTGTGGTAGGCCATTTCAGTTTTACAAAGAGCGCAGGGCACCATTTTATTAGGTCTGTGTTTAAATAATTCCCACACTTTTGACAATCAGATCCATGATTTTTTTGGGGGCGAAGTCTCATGTTCAGCATGCCCGGGAGCAGAAGCTGCCATGATTGTGGAAGGATGAATGGAAACATTGCGAGTCACTGATGCATTCCACGCAAATCGACGTATTTACCTAATCGGCACAACCGATGATGTCGATGCTTCGTTGCAGCCCTAACCAGGACCCTGAAGACTTGGACTTTCATACACCTGCAAAGATGTCAATATCGCCATACATCTCTGTCCAGCGGCCTTATGACTCCACAGTTCTTCCCAGATGTCTCTCATGAATGTCACTGCTGACATAAGTCAATCAGTGGCTGTGGCTGCAATGAAATCACCCATAATGAGAGGAGTACCACCTCTGGGGCAGTCATCAATCACCGCATGAAGCTGCATGGAAAATGTCTCCCTCACTGAGTTATCACTTCCTGCAGTTGAACCGTATACTGAGACAAGAGACAAGGCACCCAAGGAGTGCCTCAAGCCAGGTGTAGGGCTGGGCAATTAGGAGAAAATGTATATATGTCTCATATCAACTTCATCTTGCTGATGTCGATTATGGTAGCACAAATATGACTTCACAAAGAGGATTGCGCTCTTACTTCTGATTTTTCCACAAAAGCAAAAACACATGCAGATACTGTAGGAGCACGGTTAAATGCTATGGGACATGCACTCATGGCTGTCACTATGCAGACAGGGATTGTATTAAAGACATTTAATCATACATTTTCCAGCCATTACCAGAGAAAACTAACCATCTTGGACAGATTAGAACACAATCCAACCATCATAAATTGTACATTTGTATGTCCAACAAACGCTCTGGCAGGAAAACATCCTCCTTGTACGTCATTTTCAGTTAAATTTATCGCACTAAAGAGCGACATAAATGGAAAAAATTAATACTTACTTTGAAAAGCTCAATAAATAGCCATAAATATTTAATCTGTGTGTTTCCTTAAATTATTTTAAAATCACAAAGACAAGATATGCACTCCTTCATGTGAGCTGCCCACATGAAGCACATATGTAAACACGTCATCAACTATATCGTTAATTTTGCGGGATGACAAATTGTTATTGTGGGGAGAGACTCTATCAGTGCATCGATAACAATATGATATGGCACCTCCCTAGTCTGAGCCTCACATTGTGCTTGTTGACAGGGGTGACATCGAACACCATCGGAAGGAGCTGAACTGCCACTCTCTCGGTATGCTTACCATTGGAGCGACCAGACTAAAAGTCTGGCTGCTTCCAGGTCTGCAGACCTTGGAGAGAATTGTCAGTGCAATGCAGAGCTTTCTAAGCTCCCTAGACAGCAGAAGAAGATTGCCATCTTGCTGAGAGAAAGGATACTCCAGGTGCCCACGCACATGAGCTGCCTCAAATTTGGACCTGGGTGCTGCCTTGCAGTAGACGACCCCTCAGCAATGTACCAGTTGCCAACTTCCAGAGACAAGACCTTTGGTGCGCTCCAGCGGTTGCATCTTTTTCAGGGATGAGGAGCCTAATGGCTTTCCCCCCTTGCTTTCATAATGCGTGCTACCCTCTGAAGTAAGGCAGCAGCAGAGTTACACCCAGAGTGCAGAAACAAAAGATCAACTTTTCCGGTGTCACGGTCTGTGAAGGTTTTTACGGTAGCTGGAGAAGCAATCCTGCCACCGCCCTCCAAAAAAGGAGTTATATGCAGAGTGGAGGAACACCAGATGCAGTTTAACGCCTTGCCCAGGCATAAATGTGGCACCCATGAAATCTAATGACTGTTATTGCACTGTAGCCCTATAATTGCTAACGATCAGTGTTACTGAGATATACCCTGTGATGTTTGCATGCATGTGCCCACACACGCCAATACTCATGTGTGCCACAGCGATATAGGAAAGACAGAAATGCTTATTGCATTTGGCCCGGGTGCTGCACACACAACACATGCCTGTCGCACAGAACAGAAGATCAGCAATTAGAATATCTGTGACGAGCATAAATTACTGTGGCCCATAAACACCCCAGTGAGTGAAAATGATGGCGGTAAAAATGAAATGCCAAAGAAAAAAACAAGGTGATAAAACCATTTTATATGTGCACTCGGGTGAAAAAAATAAAGGGAAGGAGACAGAAAAAGAATGAGGGTTGAGGGAAGAGAACTGATGCTACCTCAGATGTGATTCCAAACATCTTGAAGGTGGGAGGGTGGATGGGAACTGAGAAATATATGCAGCTTATAGCTGTGCACCTTCGAGCTGCTTTTGTTATATCACTTTAACTATAAATTAGACCAACTGTGCATTTCCCACTGCTTATCTGAGGCCGGGTCATGTGGCACCAGGCTAAGTAAGGTAGACCAGCAACGTCCTTCAGCACCACCTTGGGGATCCCAAGGTGTTCCCAGGCCTAATTGGATTCAGGTCTACCCCGAGGTTTTCTCTCATATGTGCGTGGGAGACCTCCAAAGGGAGGCATCCAAGGGGCTATTAATGAACGAGTACTCTCATTAGTTCCATTTTGAGAGAACTCTGGCAACAAATGATGCACAATCTAATTGGTGAAACTAAGGTGGAAAAAACAGGATCTTGATATGAATTAAATTAATGAAAACATTTGGACTTCTAATGGATGCTAAGACTGGTTGTGGCAGATGCAATATTTTCGCTGCGCCTACACGTGCAATATTGTCTCAGAAAGAACTCAAGATTAGCTGGATACTGCAGTATAGAACGATCCACACTTGATGGCGTAGAACACTTTATTGGCGGCTGCTACAGCAGGCTGGGAACAAGTGATTTAATTTTGGGAGGTGATCTGGATAACAATCTGGATGCTGGATTTTTATTTTTGCCCTTTCCCCAGTATTACCATATCGGGTCCTTTTAGGAGCAACTCCTTCTGAAATGGATAGAAGAGGTTTCCAGCAAAGCAGCACTTCAGCCGTGATTAGGCACACTGCAAGGACACCGTGTTACTGTGAGAGAGATTTCATGTTGAGATCTCGGCACCAACAATGCTTGGAATATTTCCTCATCCTCCACCTCCAGTGAGACTATAATTACCAACAGCTACCAACAGCAGTGAATAATCCCACACCTTTACGACTGCTGCAAGAAAACACAGAAACTGTCGATAAATATTGGCATTTCTTAGAATATAATAACCAGGCTGCATGATTCCAAAATCACCCATATCCATGTAACTGTAAGAACCGCTAGACGCATCATCACGTCCCCGGCTGTGTTAGTAAAACATTAGGGAATTAATTCATCAGTGCATTAGCCAATGAATATTTCTGATTTATAAATCAAAGTGCACTCCAGTGCATTATTAATACATTTTGTGAAGTTGCTTTGATAACTAAATAAGACATTTTAAAACATAATGGCAATCAGCATCATAAACTGATAGGAGCTCATGCTCACAAGCAGAAAGCAAATCGATAAGGCCTGAATAATAGCTTGATATTTATCACGCAGCATTATGACAGGAAGTAAATGACATTACTGCGCACATTTGCTAAAAATGAACAGATGTAAGGACAGAATGATGGCTGTATCTGTTCACAGCCCAGATGATTTGGCTAAGCGCTTCTCAGATATCCATTAGCTCACAGATGTCCTTGCACTCAGGACAGAGACGGCGGTATTAGAAATTTCTCAAACACACCGGCACGTAACTATGGGTTTATGCAGAACCCAAGGGGCCACACAATCAACATACTGGGATAAGAGAAGAGAAGAGATTGAGCCACTAATCAAATATAGATGCAGCGAGTCTCTGCCGGCTTGTCCTCTGGCATCTATTAGAATTTCACTTGTCCTTCAGACCCTAACTCCTACCTCCGGTCTATTTATACACACACCTCTGCTTGATTTCTGAGTGGGTTTGCATTGCGTTGGACGATGGAATATGCTGCTGACATTTACTTGTCTCCGCTTCTTTTGCTTTGCAGAAGAGGAAAGAAAATCAGCGGGGAGTTTGTTTAAATTACATGAAACTCTGGTGACATTCTGTACATGTTAAAGTCCTGACTTCTGCTGTTATTGCCTCTGCGCATTTTATTTTGCGGCAGATCGTTTTTTACACGACAGCCACTTACACCCCTTTCATCAGTCGAGATGATGTGATAATTAGCTATTCCAAGATGTCCAGCGTAGTCATCAGCTGAACAGCTGGTTGCCTTTCGGGTTCTCTGTACCTAAAAGAATGGTGCCTTACAATCTTTGGCCTTATTTCCCAGTATTGAGAGACATTACCTCTATCAAGAAAGTAATGTTTTCAGCAGCATACGTTTGTGTGTCTGATTTTAGCAGAACTACTGAATAACTGCAGAACTGATATTCATAATATCATAAAATTAAAACAAAGAAGAACTTGGTGCAGATCCAGTAATTTTAAAAAATGTTAGCATTTCTTTATAATGTGTTTTTCGAAATTTTCTACAGTTTTTCAAGAAAAAAATACTGCGGGAATCTCCATAACAAGGATTTCGCCTGGTACAAACAGCTTAACGCACCTGTGATATACAAGCAACAGTGGCCTTAGTGGCATCTAGGACACTTGATGGTTAGCACTGTTTCCTCACAGCTAGAAGGTCCCAGGTTCGTTTCCGACCTGGTCCTTTCCGTGTGGAGTTTGCATGTTCTCCCCGTGTTTGCGTGGGTTCCCTCCGGGTGCTCCTGCTTCCTCCCACTTCCAAAGACATGCAGGTTAGGTGAATTGGTGACTCTAAATTGACCGTAAGTGTGAGTGAGAGTGGAATGTGTTTGTCTGTCTATATGTGGACCTGCGATGGACTGGCAGCCTGTCCAGGGTGTACCCCGCCGCTCGCCCAATGACCGCTGGGGTAGGCTCCAGCCCCCCTGTCACCCTTAATTGGAGTAAGCGGGTATAGAAAATGAATGAATGAATATGCAGGAGTTTTTTACAGCGTTACTTATGGAAATTTTGTGACTCACTGTCTCCAATAGTCCTATGTTTGCCCTGCTAATTGCAGTGAAAAAATAAATAAATTGAGACATACGATTGATTACTGTGTGGTGGAAGAGGGAATTATGAACCTTGGTGGAAGTACAATGAGCTCTCCAAGTGCCCTCTATTTACCTCCCATAAGGAGGTTATGTTGTCACTGCAGTTTGTCTGTTTGTCAGCAGGAGATCTCGAAAAGTTGGATTTTCATGAAGTATTGTGGAGCGGTAGGCCTTGGGACAAGGAAGAGTTGATTAAATCTGCAACCAGATGCAAATCCAGAATAATTTCTAATTGATATTTTTATAATGTTGATTGATTTCCATGTTATTTGTATCTCAAAAAGACATGAACAGATTTCAGTGAAATTTAGAGGAGAGGTAAGCCTTGGTTCAGGGAAGATTGATTACATTTTGAAACAGATGCGGCTCCACAATAATTTGAAAGAATCTTTTTTTTCCCTCCCATTAAATGAGGCGTTATTTGTACTTAGGAGAAACAGCAGCTCTACCTGCGCTCCAACTCAATGAGCGTAGATAAACACAGGACTGTTGGGCCTTGGTGGAAGATCACGCTCTCTGAGCACACTCTAGTTCTGTTAATGGGAGCATGTGCTGGTGCCGCGCGTCGCCGCATCCACCACACTAAAGAACCACCTTGGGTAATGGATGGCAACTACGCAAGCAGATGACCAATCCATCCCTACCTCTAGAAAGTAACCATCTATCTGCCACAGCCAGATGAAACATGGGCGTCCCCTTAGCCTTCTCCAGCCTGGGGTCCTCAATACTAAGGCACCTATGTCCTGGATCATGCCCAGAGAAAAGCGCCACGTGGCCAAAATGTCATAGCTGACATTCCCTCACAATCCCAGTGATACTCCTCATCTTAATCATTCTAAGAAACTGTTTGTTTGACACAAAGTCAATCCAGTGGTTACAGGGTACCAAACACATCCAGCCGCCGCCTTAGGTCACTGGTTAGCATCCAAGTCTCACAACCATACAGTAAAACAGGAGGCACCAGGACCCTAAAGACTTGGACCTTCGTTCTCTTGCAAAGATATCGGCATCACCAAACACTGTCCAACGACCTCATGACTCCATGAGTTCTTCCCAGGCATTTCTCGATCTCAAAGGCCGAGGACCCAGAGACATTTGTTAAGTGTCGGGAACAATTTTTAAGTTGTAATATAACGACAGGGCGAGTGTTAAAAACTGATGTTGCAAAAAACAAGAGTGGGTGTTCTCCTTTTTAAAATGTGGGGCACCATAAGCCTAGAGGAGAAGAGCTAAGTAAATGTCAGCTACGCCTTTCGCCTACACGGTCTCTCTCTGTCTCACACAAACACACAAATCTATCTCCGGGGCTTATAAATGTAATTTGCCCCCACACACAGATCACACATTAGGCAAGTGCTCTAATTTGCAATCTGCCGCTTGTGTTCTCTGGCAGACACTGGTGTATCAATTGGATGAATATTCACCTATTATACCAGATGACGAGTGTCATCACTTCTACACATCCATGTGCTGCTTACTTAAACTACGGTGATGACCCAAAAAAGGTGACGCAGGGCTCCCCTGATCTGCCCTCCATCACCAAACAAATAAGAAGGTTGATGCATGTGTCACTGTGCGTTTTCATACATGAAAACAGACCAAATCTAGGCTCGACTCTCCCATGTACCTTCTGACAAACTGTGCCTGAAACTTCAGGTCTTCGTTTTTAGAAAATCTCTGTCTGTGCTACTCTTCCATGAAGATGTAATACTGTTGATGCAACAGACAAAAGTTGCACTATGCACAGTTTTTCCAATCACGGCCACGGAAGCCTAGCTTGGCATAGCCAGACTCATCTAGTTCTCACTGAGAATTAATCTGCAACAGCAAATCAAATATGAACTCTCATATGTGTCTGGTTCCCAGGCTAACAGAAGCCTATAAATCCTTCAGCTCATTTACATTTTAAATTTCAGATACAATTTGTCAGAAGGCACATGGGAGGCTCAAGCCTAGATTTGATCTTTTTACTTGTATGAAAATCATTCGCTGCTCCATCACACCATGAAGCGGTGAGTGGTGACGCAACAGCCAAACGTTGCACTGTACTCAGGCTCTCCCATCACAGTCACAGAAGCCTATAAGTCCTTCAGAGTTGTCATGGGAGTCTTGGTGGCTTCCCTCACTAGTGTCCTTCTTGCACAGTCATTCAATTTGTGAGAACTGCCTACTCCAGAGAGATTTACCATACTGTTTGTATTTGTTAATGATTGATGTAAATGAAAAACAAGACATATTTAAATGTTCATGTATCCATCCCCTGATTATCTAAAGAAAACAGGCTGTAAAAGTGATGATTTGTATTAACTTCGTCGGTTTTCATTCAATTTACACGACACGGATTGCACATGCATGTTCTCATGATGACGTGCGCGTCTGGTTGTCGCTCTGCCTACATCATATGCTTTGTTGCTCTGATTGGTTGTATGTCTATCCAATTGTGTTTAGAGGCAGTTTTGTCTGCGTCCCTTGCTACCACCCCCTGGAAATGAAATGTGAATCGAAAGGTATCAGACTAATTGTCAAAATTAATCTGGCTGTGCCAGGCTACATTGTGGTGGAGTACAGAGGCAAAATTACAAAAATTGTGTCACTGTCCAAATGCTTATACACCTGACTGCAGTGTTTCCCCTACAATATTTTAGGCCTGACAGGCCACCCGGCCAATGAGAACCTCCACCATGCCAGAATTAAAAAAAAAAAATAATGCCAAGTATTAATTAATTTGGATGTTAATCATTTTGGCGGATTTGCATCACTCTGACTGTGGCTTTCCCTCAAAGACAATTTTCTGTGGAGTAACCATTTATTTGGAAGGGATTTGATACAGCGCTAATTGGCTTATTTAAAAAAAAAAAATTTATAATGGGAGGTCAGCTGACAGCAACGTGATGTTAAAAACTCTATCAATTAAAGTTAGCAGTCAGCGCTTTGACAGAAGGCAGCAGACGTCGCAATCTGACATGTTAAAGATTTTGACTCCTATTGACATGACAAAAGTCGAAAATTACCCTCCACCTCCTCCCTCCTCAAATATATTTTTCTAGATGTTATTTTTCATATGTTTTTATGAAACACTCTCTCACCATTTGCGCGATGCTTTGGTTCTGTTAAAACTCCTCAGTATCTCCTGTTTCACAACAGACATCTGCATTGTTGAAGGCAAAGTGTCATTTTTAAAAAAGGTATTCAACTTTGATGATCAGCGTGATGGTTTTGTCAGACAGCGGCTTGTTAAGGCAGACGCTGTGCAGCGCCTGAATCAGGGCTGCTACTATGCGGGCCGCGGGCCTTGTTTGGCCTGGCTTTTATTTGTTTTGAAATGCTTCACAGGGGGGCCTGGAGTCAAACTTGGAAGAAAATAGTGGGTGCACATGCACCCTGAGATCTGCCAGTGATGACTGGGGGGGACTCTAACAATAAATATGGACATTAAATTTTGTTTATAATCAAATGTGTTTTTTTGCACCCATGGAGTTGGCAGCAGGGAAGTTAGTGATGCTGAAATGGAGTGATCCAGGACTTTGGGCATTTTTTCAAATATGCTCATGTGATTTTTCTATGTGATGCACCCACTCATTGGTAAAAGTGATCATTTCACAGAAAAATACATTTGGATGTAGGGTTTTTAACCAATGATCAAGCTTTGCAGAACAATGGTAGGATTTCTTCAATAATGAGCACATCACTTAACTTTCACTTTTGTGTTTTTGAGTGTCTCACTTTTCTCCGCACAATGCACCTCAAGTTGTTGTTTTTGTTTGTTTGTTTTGGTGAGTACCACCAGGCCTGAAAAACATTCCAGGGGAAACACTGGACTGTATTAATAAAAATGACATATATTCAATTCAATTCAATTCAATTTATTTATATAGCGCCAAATCACAACATAGTCGCCCCAAGGCGCTTTACAAGGGTAAGGTCTAACCTTACCCACCCCCTGAGCAAGCACAATAGCAACAGTGGTAAGGAAAAACTCCCTGGATGTTTTATAAGTATAGGAAGAAACCTCAAGCAGACCAGACTCAGAGGGGGGACCATCTGCTATGGCCATACTATCAAAGAGACAGAAATACAAGCACAAAGTCCAACAAGAGATATAACACATGCACAGAGTGTCCAAAATATGGGTTTGGAAAGTACGCTTGATGCAATTTAAACATTTTTTCCATCCACGTTATTTATACAAGGACATATTTTAT
>OMMV01180633.1:0-11273 GCA_900302635.1 Chatrabus melanurus
CAAATTCCATCTTCACACTCATCACCCTGTCAGACACTCACTTAACCTCGAACGTACTCTTGATATACCTCCCCCCCCACCACTAAGTTGACAAGGGACATAGCTACTGGGAAACAAACGTAGGTACGCTAGAGAGATACCACCCCAGACGCCCAAGCTCATAATTGGCCTGTTGGTCTTACGTGCCTTATGCTCCAAATATTGATATTCAATATAATATGATATTCAATATTCATAATAATATTGATATTCATATTATTTATATCTCAAAAAGACATGAATGGATTTAAGACACATTTGGTGGAGAGCTAGGCTTTGGGCCAAGGAAGAGTTCATTAAATTTTGAACCAGATGCACATTCAGAATCAAATCCAGACTTTTAATTCATATTTTTTTACGTGTTCGATTGATTTTCAAGGCACCTCCACCAACCCCCCCACACACACACACACACACATGAACATTACAGATTACAGTATGGTTAATGCCAGTTTAATATGACTGTTTGGCATTGCACTTCTTGTTTAGAGGCTCTTTCCCAGTATTGCTTCCAAAAAGCTCAGTATTGGTCTTGGTGCAATATGTTTTGCACCATCAGGTTGCAAAAGTTGCTTGGGAAACAGAAACACAAATTACTTATATACTCGGGATTGCACATCGTGTTTTTTCTTTGCAGCATCGAGTACCTGCAGACTTGCACTGACACTCACTTTACAATGACTTTGTGGGTTTATGCAACTTATCTGATGCCATGTGTTGTTTCAATAACAGCAGCATCTCGTGGATGTTGTTGAAGGAATCGGAACTGCTTGTGATAACAATTTTCACCAAACAAAACACGTAGGAGACTCGAACATTTTCCAGTTTACTTGAGGTGAAACCACCTTCTCACGAGACACTCTGGATCAACCGATAAGCAGACCTGATGTTTCTGAAACACATCAGTGTGTGTTCTGTTTCCAGATGTCTGGGCATCTTACTCCTCTTCCAACTATGCTGAAAGATGAAAAAAAAGAATATTCTATCATTAAAGCTTGCAAAAAAATCAGTTTTATCCCAGTGTGCATCAGCATTTGTGACTGATTTTCTTAACCCTAACCCTATCCCTAACCAATTTAAGCTGTCAAAAAAGCACCATGAATTAATGGTGTCAGCTTCTCTTGCTGCCGTCTGAGCCTGTGTGCTGCAAAATATTCTCCATATCCAGCATGTTGGAAAGAAATAACAATCCTAATGCCTGGCATTAACCTACGTAGTCAAAGTGTGTCGCATACAGTATAGGACACTAAGAATTTGAATGCAAATGAGCAATCTCTAATTGCAACAGTTTAGGCACAAGTCTGTTCATTAAGTGTGACTCTGTGCATGCACACACCAACAAGCTTCTTTTTTCCACTCATGTCAAACAGTGGAACAACACATATGACTGCCACCAGCTAAAGACTGAGGTGGAGAATTACAGTATGACAAAGATTACGCAGATGTGTGGTAAAGCCTTGGTCACAACTGGATGCACGAATTGTGGGATCGTAAATCCCCTGCGAATTGTGGGTGCCATGGAGGTCGTAGAGGTAGAAGACGGCGTCGGCAGAAAGGCGTACGTCTGCCTTGCAAGTCGCAGGGGCTGTGGTAGAATCTACATTCTGAAATGTGTGTGTGTTGAAGGGCACTCGGGCATCCACATGGTGGTTTTATGTTTGGAAGACAGCTGCACCAGTCGGCATCGGCAAAAGAAGAGTACGCTGTTCTACAAATTTCCATCAGATCCAGAAAGACAAGCGAAATGGGGAGGATCGATGAAGTAGCGGAACTATGGACCATATTCAACAACAATTAGAATACAATTCGAAGTGACTAATTGTTCTCATCATATTTCTGCTTCAGGAGTGTCAGATAATTTATGTAGAGCTGGAACTGGGGCATATATCTTGTTTTTACACGTCAAGCAAAGCGCTCTTTACATCACAGGTCCTTAGATAACACCTTCATAGTGATGATCATTTGTTGTGATCAGTTGAGTTATTTAGGAGTGTCAGACCTGTTGCTACTCTTTTTTTTTTTATCTCCACTGCTTGTTTACAAGCAGTGCATTAGGTGTTTGTTAATCATTCTAGTTCTGCTCTGGTCCACTGCATTTTGAATCAGGTGCATTTAACTTCCAGTCATTTCCTACCACATTTAATTAATCTCAGGTTACTTTCTGAACATGTCTTTATTTTTAGAAATTACTGTATGCCCCACTGGGTGCAGATCGGAGCTCTATGAGTTCATTTCAGCTCACTTTCAAACTTTGATTTGTGTTATTTGGTCATCAGTTGTCATATGTGTTGATGTGTTGAACCAGTTTTACGTGATCATTGTGTCGTTTGTTGAAGAAAAGGCAGTGAGTTAAATTATCCAGGCAGATTGTATTGATCCTGCACCCCAACTAGTGAACAATTTTCAACACATCATTCCTTAGCTTCACCATCTAAGTGTTCAACGCATTTAGAAAGGGGGAGATTTGTGCTTTTGTTTTGCATTCCAGTCATATTTCTGTGCTAAGTGGGCGTATCCAGCATGTGCTTTGCTAACCAACACGGCGGGGGAGTATATGTAAAGACACATGACTGTATGGAGTCTATAGATGCACATTTTCACATTTATTAGTGAACTGACCAAGACATTGGTATTTGAGATGACGAATGCCTACTGGCATACTGCTTATGGTCCCCCTGTATCCTGTATGTCTGTGTTATAATCATGTTTGATGGAAGTAGAAGTAGTAAGTTCTATATACACGCTGAGTCCCATTGGTGCCAGTGCCTATCCCTGGATTCTGTAGCGTTAAGCAAATGGGAGTTTATGACTCCCCTGGATGGGACACCAGTCCAACACAGGTTAATTCTCCAGCCAAGGCCAGTACCCATTTACAGCTGGGCGGACTGGGACAATGCAATTGAAGTATCTTGTCCAAGTACACAGACAGGCAGGGTGACTGGGAATCAAACCCAGGTCTGCATAATTGACTGAGCTATCGCATAACTGAGCTACCTGCACTACATGTTTGATGGGCTGTCGGTAAACTGCAGACTACAAATTATTTTTTGGCAAAGGTTGCATGATCTGCAAACCAACTAATTCGATTCTGCAGAGTGCACTCGATTCCATCTGGGGGGAAGGGGCAGTTGCAATGTAGGTGGCAGTGCACCGTTGAAATCTGTCATTTTTTTTGTAATCTTGTAATAACATTACACATTGATAACTTATCAGTCTAAAACTTTTGCATTAGAATTACATTGTATATATTACAACTCTTACCATTCAAAACTGATTTCAATTCCATAAAATAGCCATATTTTGGATAAATTTTTTTTATTATAGTCGTTATTGCTGTTTGTCTATAACGGCTTCTGATTAGTCATCGCAGTAGCCAGTTCTCCACTTGTCATATTCATCTCGACTTTTTGTCCTATTTTCTTTCATGTGTTTCCTTTCATCTCTGCTTCTTTTTTTTTTTCAGTTCCATGTGCCCTTCCCGGCCTGCTGCCTCCAATCCTGCACAAGCTCTCACAGTCTTGCATTCCTGCTTTCTCTTTTCACTCACAGCTCTTGATGACGTTAACCAATCCATTAACAGGAAGACGAGGGAGCCAAGAGATGCTGAATATCAGAGAGGACAGCATGAGAAAAACAGAGGGGACAAAAAGAGGAGAAGCAGGGAGGAGAAGAGGAAGAGGAGAGGAGGGGACATCTTATTGAAATGGAACAGGCCAATTAAAACACTTCACTGGGAGCTTGTTTGCATCTCCAGCTCAGCACGCACAGATTATATATACAGCACATTATGGACTAATGAGTATGAATAAATTGAACTTTTCTAGCAGGCCACCAGTGTGTCTTCATAAATTTACTTCTCAATCATCATCTCAATAAATATAATACCTCATCTCATTCCAAAAACATTCACATTTGGGCATTCTGACACAATGTAGGAGTTCTCTGGTGTCAGGGTTCTTTGACTGATCTTCCAGTTTGCTGTGAACCACCAAATCTAAGTGAGCTGAACATCTTCAGGCAGGTGGAGATGGAGTTACAAGTGATCCAGGCTTCTATTTGGGAGGCAGGAATCATCCCAACAGACTGGAAGAAGGGCTTCTTTTCCCTCTCTAGAAAGGAAAAGGATATCAGCTGGACTAGAACACCTACAGGAGTATTACACTGCTCTCTGTGGCAGGCAAGGTCTTTGAAAAGGTCATTCTCAAGAGGATTTGGTGCCAGCTAGTTGTCGCTCAGCTACCACAGCAGTCTGGTTTCATGTCAAAGAACTCAACTGTCAACAGCATCCTGTTTTTGCGAGTAGTCATTTAATGCAAATGTGAACATTGACAGAGCTTCTTTGCAGCCGATGTTGATTTTCATAAAGCGTTTGACTCAGTTGATCAGGTTGTTTTGTGGGACATTTTGAGACTTTGGGGAATCTTCACTAAGTTGCTGGAAATCATTAACGGTCTATACACAGGTACATGGGGTAAGTTAAGGCAGAGTCTTTGACCTTTTCCCATAGAATTTTAGGGGTTTCTCAGGGATGTAGTCTGGCTCCTACTCTATTCAGTGTGTGCATGGTTTGAGTGTTGGGTAGAGTCATGGAGTACAGTGGTGTCCAGTGACCTGGGTGCCTTTGTTGACGAGGGAAGGTTCACAGACATTTACTTTGCAGATGATGCAGTGATCTTTATGGATGTCCTAGTTGAAGCTCTTGAGAACCTGAGTGACGACTGAGTGTCTGGGTTTGTAACTGTGATGCAGGCTTTCAATGACTTCCTGAACACAATCATCAGAAGTATGTCTGTACTGGGGAGAGCATCAAAGTTGTTGTTCACTTATCTCTGCAGTGAAGTCGGCCAGGGAAGAGCTTATGGAGTCATGTAGTTAATAGACGGGAGTGAGGGACAGATGTGTTTGATGATGCCAGTATGTTTGCAAGAGGTTGAAGGTCAAAGTCTTTAGTTCGAGTCCTGGTGCTTCCAGTCTTACTTTATGGTTGTGACACCAGGGCAGTGTTCAGCCCTTCAAAATGTTAGCGATAGCCACTGCTGTGATTGGTCAGAATCACAAATGCTTGACTACGTTTTGTCGGGCTGAACATCACCCAGGATGTTAACCAATGACCAAAGACAACAACTGGATGACTTTGGTACTTGGCCTCTCCAGAGAATCCTTGGGTATCACTAAAGTAACTTAATGTTAAACAAGTGCTTAGAAAGACCTAGATGAGGCTTGCATTATGAGGGAAAGTCGATAACAGTACTACAGCCATGTGGCACCTTTTCCTGAGTATGATGCAGCATGCAACTGCATCAGTGCTATGGATCCCAGCAGTTGGTCAAGTCCAAAGGGATGCCCAAATATCACCTGATTGCAGCAGACTTATTTCTGTTTTAGGAAAGTAGGGATGGATTGTCTGTCTGTTTGGCCCCAGGATGATTCCATATGGTAGTGTACACGGCGATACACCACCATGGCATATACTCCTAGACCTGATCTGACCTGACTTGACATTCAGATTTAATAAAAAAATGATAAAAACACAGTCCAGCACATTAAATATTTAATTAAGCAATATTTTTTTCTTCTCAAACCCTACATGGACACCTGAAATAAAAATATAATGAGACAGTAATAAATATATCAGTAAAGTTATTTTACTTCTACAATAAATGAATAAACTGCTCAGTAATATAGTTTAAGACAGTTGGAATGATTACTGACTGGTAGCTAATGCAAATAGTGAGTATAAGCTCAAGTTTTTTTTCACCTGGAACTTGAAAATACTCAAAAACTATCCAACACACAGTTGACGGTTAATTAGTATAGAAGCTGAAAAATCTTTTCTCGCAGGAGCAGACAGTTTTTTGCAATCCACTCAACAACACACTGCATTCTATACAACATTTTAATTGCCATCCTGGAATATAGCAAACTATTGAAACAATTCTCATTTAAGAATCCACACAAATAAACTTTTAAATATTATATGAGGTAAAATGGGTAAGGCAGCATGGTGACTTAGTGGTTAGCACTGTTGCCTCACTGCTAGAAGGTCCCATGTTCGCTTCTGACCTGGTCCTTTCTGTGTTGAGTTTGGATGTTCTCCCCGTGTTTGCGTGGGTTCCCTCCGGGTGCTCCGGCTTCCTTCCACTTCCAAAGACATGCAGGTTAGGTGAATTGGTGTTCTAAATTGACCGTAGGTGTGAGTGTGAATGTGTTTGTCTATCTACATGTGTCGGCCCTGCGATGGTCTGGCGGCCTGTCCAGGGTGTGCCCCGCCTCTCACCCAAAGACTGCTGGGATAGGCTCCAGCACCCCCGTGACCCTTGGAATAAGCGACTACAGAAAATGAATGAATATGGGTAACAGACATATGGTTAAAGGAAAATACCACCCAGGATGTTTGAGTTGATTATTTATCATCTGTGTGTACAGCCAGGTGACAAATTCAATTCAGTTTCTTTTTACAGTGCCACATCACAACATAAGTTGTCTCAAGGCACTACACATGAGTAAGGTTTAAACCTTGCCCACCCCATGAGCAAGCACATTGGTGACAATGGTAAGAAAAAAAAATTCTCTCTGGTGTTTTTTGATTATAGGAAGAAACTTCAAGCTGACTGGACTTAGTGGGGCAAATATCTGCTTTTGCCATACTAACAAAAACAAATCAACAAAATAAAACAAAAGCACGACAAGGAATTGTCAAACATACAGAGATAGAAATGTTGCAGCTAAGCAACCATACAGATACAGCATATAGATGGATGGCTCAAAACACAACCAAGAGGTGAAGAGCAGAGTCACAGTAAAATGGACTACAAGTCAGTGTTTACATCCTATCCCAGTTTTTTTTTTTTCCGACCACATGATGGTCCATTTAGATATAGATATACTCCGGATCTCAAACAGCTCTGACTTCAGGCTTGGGATGTGGACCCCACACATCCCAGTCCTGCATGAATCTTGGATGGATGGATAGAAATTAAAGGAAAAACCAACATAAAATGTCATAGTAAGGTGTTGGGCCACCAGGTGACACCACAACAACTTTGTATGTTTTGACATTGATTCTACAAGTCTCTGAAGCTCTACTGGAGGAATAAAATATGATTCTTCCAAAGGATTTTCCTTCATTTGGTGTTTTAATGATGGTCATGGAGAGTGCTGTCTCACATGTTGTTCCAAAATCTCCCACAGGTGTTCAATTGGGTTGAGATCTGGTGACTGCGAAGGCCATAGTGTATGATTCACATCATTTTCAGCCTCATCGATGAACTCTTGTGTCCTATGGATGGGGTCATTGTCTTTCTCCACTCATTTATTCAGGTTTTTCCCTTTAATTTGTCACCTGTCTGTATGTTACATTAGTGACCACCCTTAGTAACTTGCAATTTTCCTGGATCAAGACTAAGAGCCGGGCTTTCAATGATATTCTGGACTTGGCCATCAGAAGTGTATCTGTTTGCAGCAAAAGTGTTGAACTTGTACAGACATTTACTTATCTCTACAATGTCTTTGGGTCCTTGGCCCTTGAGATTGAGGGATGCCTGGGAGGTCACTGGACAGAGGTGTTTGGCGATGCTGATACCTTTGCAGGAGAATAAAGGTCCAAGTCTTTAGGGTCCTGGTGCTTCCTGTCTTACTGTATGGTTGTGAGACTCAGATGCTAACCAGTGACCTAAGGCAACAACTGGATGTCTTTGGTACTAGGTCTTTTCAGACCACCCTTGGGTACCGCTGGAATGACTGTGTCAAACAAGCACTTACTTAGGGAGACTCAGATGAGAAGTATGACTTGCATTGTGGGACTATCAGCTACAACATTTTGGACATGTGTCGCATTTCTCTGTACGTGGGGATAGACCGGTTGTTTTCCTGCGTGGTTGCCGTCCATGGCCTGGAGCGGTTCTATATGTGTTGGATGTGGCAGCACATGGTGCCAGCGCATGCTCCCAGACTTGGCTTGACTTAGTAACTTCAACCAACAAAAAAGAAAAGAAAAAAAACCCAAAAACAAATAAACTTCAAATGTCTTTGTTTTTATATGACATAATAATAATAATAATAATAATATAATAATCATAATAATAATAATAGTGAGGCCAAAAACAAACTTCCACCCTGGTGGATAACAAAGATATTCTGTTCATGCCTTTGGCACAGTTTGGACTCATCCCTCATTTGTATTGATAGCGATGCTATAATCCACACTGATGGTGAAAATTCGTCATGACAATCACACATCTGATGGAGCTGAGCATTGCTGGAGTAAAAACCTATGTAATGGTGTGTGAAGTGGCTGGCTGTTGGAGAACATAATGCGGCCGTGCGTGTGTGTGTCGGTGCTGAGACCTCTGCTCTCCGTCTGCCGCTCTCTGACAGCCTCTTAGATGAATGCTCTCTGCTTTCTGCAGCTGACTTTGTTGTTTTCCCAGGCAGCCATGTGCAACTAGGCTAATGAGTACATTTAGCTGTAAAATGCTGAGGTAACACTTTCATCACACTGCGTGCGTGAGCATGCACGCGCATGCAAACACACAAATTTGTGTGTGTGCATCATCTGTTTATTAAGTGTACAGAGTGGGTTTGAAGTTGAGTTGAAAAAAACTAATTAGAGACTCATCCTGCTCCTTGCATCACATCTTTCTACTGACAGCCGTCTCTTCCTCTTTCTCTCTTTCTGTCTGCTCTTCTCTCTGTTGCCCCTCCCACATTCCCATAGTCCTTCCATGCATTTTTTTCCTTCTTGAGTGTTCTCCATTTTCTTTGCATTTACCTTTGTCACACTGGTTGTAATCAACTGAAAAATCAGAAGCCTGAAAGGGCGACTTGTCGAGAGAATGAGAAGGACAGATGAGGACAGATTATGTGAGCAGACATCAGCTGTTCTCATTGTTCACATCTTACAATCAGATCACCTGTAATATTTATAAGCTCATTTCAATTCAATTCATTTATACAGTGCCGAGTTACAATGCAAGTTGCCCCAAGGCGCAACACATGAGTAAGATCTAACCTTACCCACTCCCTGATATACCTGCCAACATTGGGCTGTGAAAAAGAGGGAGATTTTCTGGGGTATCGGGTGGAATGGCCTACTCGCAACGTCCCCGACCCCATATAACCCTACGCCACAAATTAATACAGTAAATATCCCAAATCAGAAAAGGCTGGGATGGTATGGAAAATGCAAATAAAAGAACATTTACTTTGAGTTTCATTTGTTAATATACATCCAATCCTGCATTTAAGGCTTGCAACACTTTCCAAAAAAAGTTGGGATGGGGGCAATATATTCTAAATATAAGCGTTAAATCATCACTTTTCAGCCAGTTTTCTTGAGACATGTCAGGGGATGGATACGTGAACATTTCCAAGTCACTGAATATGTCTTGGACTTCATTTCCATCAATCATTAGGTACCATACTCTTTGTATTTCAATTATCCGTCATACTGTACAGTCTCTCTGTTGATATAATACATAATAATATTGTATATTAATTAATGTTATTATTAATATTAATGATATTTAATAATTAATCATATTAATAATATTTTCAACTCACTGATTGTGTCTTGGACTTAATTTACATCAATCATTAAGAAACACAAACAGCATGGTACTGTATGGTAAATCTGTGTCAAGTAGGCAGTTCCCAAAAATTGAGTGACCATGCTGGAAAGAGACTAGTGAGGGAAGCCACCAAGACACCTGTGACAGCTCTGAAAGAATTATAGGCTTCTGTGGTTGTGGTTGGAGAAACTGCCCATAGAGCAACTTTTGCCTGTTGCATCGCCAGTTATATAGCTTCATAATGAAGTGGTATAGAGGAGGATTTTCTTAAAAAGTACATGCAAAAAAAATTTTTTTTGGAGTGTGTTGCAGGCTTTAAAAGCAGGAATGAATGAATATTAACAAATGAAATAAAGTTGATCACACAAAACATGAAATATCTTGGGTTCATACTGTCTGCAATGAAATTGAAGTCAAAGTAAATGTAAGGATCAGTTTTTTTTAAATCGCATTTTCCATACCATCTCAACATTTTCTGATTTGGGGCTGTACAAGGATGTAAACTAAATGACTTTTAATGAGTCTCTGACACACCTCTCACGAGGAACGAGCCGATGTTAGCAGTTCCCCTCTGTGCTTCCACGGCCTGTTTGTGTTTGCTATAGTTAACATGTTGGCTCACGTCGTTTTTCCCACCGTGTTCTATGCTAAATTAGCCTGACATAGCTTGCAAAATGCGTGGTATTTTCTGACGTGGCTAGCGGCTAGAAATGGGAAGGCCTCGCACCAAGTGGACAGAAATTTCAAAGCCCATTTCCTGTTTTTGGGAGTGGTTTCATCCATTTGGAGTTGCAAGCTAGTGGAGCCGAGTGACTGCCACCTTGAACGTGAGCTTGAACATGCACAGTGACAAGTGATGCACGGTATGTCAGGCGGGGTCGTTTGGGTTGCCAAATACCACGACACATATCCCCCAGTCTGGACATATCACAGACCTGCCGTTGCTGTTCTTGTTGTCCCACACAGTCCAAACAAGTGTTGTTCTGAGTAGTATGAAGGTTATATTCCCTCTTTTTCTTGTTTTACGATGGTTGGCATCCATCTTAATGGTGCATTACCGCCACCTTCTGCTCCAGAATGTGAATCACAGTACCTCGTTCAGGATACAGGAGCAGCTTGTCACACATGTAGATAGTGCCATTTTGTGGCCATAGATGATAATGCAATATTTTTTCACAAGTCTCTTTGGAGATAAGTCACACGACCTCCCGAACTAGCAAAAAATAAATAAATAAAACAAAAAAAAAAACAAGACTTATAGTCCAGAAAATACGGTAATCAGTCAGAAAAAAAAAACATGAACTTTTGTTTCATTGTACCCACAGACATGTTACATTTTTGTGTTGGCTCCTCTGTTTGTGCACAGCTGTTGAAACAGTGAAAGAATAAGTGAAGAGCTCTTTTCCAAAACGCTATAAATCCATTTTAACTGATCATACCAACATTCATTTTATCCTGTGAAACCAGTTTATTGGCACAGTCTGAACATGTTCAACAATAACTGGCAAATCAAACAACAATTTTGGTGATTTTAAACCCAAATTTTATTATATTTGTTGCCAAAAACCAGACATTCATTTCCTTCTTTCTGTCTTTTTTAAAACAAAAGAACATGCAGTGGAAATCCTGTAGTGGATGTCAAGTACCACCTTTAAAAGGATGATT
>OMMV01180635.1:0-10264 GCA_900302635.1 Chatrabus melanurus
TGATGCCATCCTCAAAAAATGTTCAAAAGTAGTGCTGAGAGTTGAAGACGGTTGGAATTTTACCTTGATCCATGCAAAGAACAGGTTCACTGCATTCATATTGTTGTATTGCGTTTGCCAGAATGCTAGAAATTCAAAATCGGCATAGGTGTCAGGTTGTTGCAGCAGGTTGCCAAGCAAGTTGTCCACTTTGATGGTGCGGAAAATATTGAAAATGATGGCAACAATGGCAAGCTGAGAAGGAGACTTATGTTACTTCATTAAGCCCACCAATAAACCTAAGAAAATGACACGTTTGAATCATGCATTTTCTTACCAGTATTACCACAATGTCCAGTATATTCCAGATGCTTTTAAAGTAGGACATCTTGTGTATTCGCAATTCAAGAATCTCCTCCACGATGTAGTAGAGGATGAACACACAGAAGACCATCTCACAGGCAAGGATGAAATAGTCCCAGTGGGTGATGTAGCGAATCAGCTTCACTGTTCTGATCTGGTAGGACGGGATGGCTCCGCCCGTCGCTGGGAATTCAACCACCAACCTGCAGTTGTCAGAAAAAGCTTTGGTAAACCAATTCAAACCAATTTCAATTTATTAATTGCGCCCCTTACCTGATGACACAGAACATGTTGATGTTTGCGTTGTAAGTAGAGAAGTCGATGAAGACCGCTCTGGTTCCTCGGTCAAGCCACAGGTTGTCCATCAGTTCCACCAGTATGGCTGCACTTTCATCTTTGGTTTGACTCAGGTCCTGATAGTAGCCCGAGCCACTGTACGTGGTTAGCAGCCCCCAGTGTGAGGAACCTTTGATCTCATTTTCTGTGTGGTATGTCCAGCTACAGATCAAAGACAGACAGCGTGAAGACAGGAGAATGGTTTTTAATTATTCTACCTCACAACATACTCAAATAAAATGGGACACGGCTCACGCAGTGCCATTGATGGGTCCAAAGCTGAGGTCATCCTCCTTCTGGTCATTGTAAACATCGAAACATCCTGTGATCTCATCTTGGAAATCGCTGTGGACTTTGCAGGAGTTGTTCTTGATCTTAATCTGCCTCATCCTGGGGACTCCCAGCAGCATGTTCTCATAGTAGATGAAGGATTGATCTCCGTTATCGAGGGACTGGTTATTGTACCATCTAGTCCAGTAGAGCCCATCCAGCAATGGGCCCTGAGCATACTGTTCATGAAAAGAGAGGGGAGGAGATACTATTTGACGCTGGCATTGTTTTGTATTTTGATCTGTGTGACTGAAATAAAACAGAAGGAAAACTCACAGTCCAGAAGTCGGCCATCGTGCTGATGGACTGGAACTTCAGCCCACTTTCACCGGCTGTATTCACAAACAGGTCAGTCATGGCTTTGGTGTAATAGTAGGTGCTTGAGCTGGTCATACCATATGTCACTAAAAGACAACGTAATGACGTTGTTACACCCAACCTGGCTTTCGTCAGGATCAGCTCCAAATGTTGTGCATTCAAAGGTTGAAGATAAGGCGACACGCAAAGGCCTCATTGGAGACTTTTTGTTGAGCTGTATTTGTGCCCCAGCAGTGGAACAGATCAGTATTAGAGGCTGTAATTTGTTTGAAGAGAGTGCATGCTGGCCTGACACAAATGGCCTCATCAAACAACGTAAATCTAACACAGACAAAGCAACAATGGATGAGGCGAAATGCTTTTATCTCTAAAAGGCAAGAGAGCTGTGCCCATGTTCCCTTCTGTCCAAATGATGAGCGAGACAAAAAGACTGTTGAGGGGGAGGGAGGGTATTTGTTAAAGCACAGGGAGGCTTTTAATGGTAAATCAACACATTAAAGTGCCGGTGTACAGTAACATTTCACCAAAATATACACGGTGACCTCTTCAACATGTGACCAACATAGCAAAAAACTATGTTTAGTGTTTGCAAAACATACACTAACATATGTTAGAGTAGGTATAAGCCATGCTGATTACTTCAACTGAAGATATACTTTAATGGATGTGATGACTGTTAAGTCGTCTTAATTCAATCAATGCGTGGCAGGCACACGTTTTAAATCATTTTAGAATATTTAGAAATCACATTCATCACTGAGCAATAGGACAGTAAATGGCATGATTTTAAATTAAATAGTGTGTGTTTCTGAAATAGTGTAATGTGCATGTAAGTGAATATGGTGTGAAGATCGAGTGTCAGAAATAGATGTTCAGTGTGAATGAATGTAGTTTAGGCTACTATCAATATACTTACACAGGCATATATCCAGCAGGAACAGCAGGTAGACCAGTAACTCCCGCAGTGTGGTTCGGACAAACAGTTCCTTGTTGTCTGACGTGTTTTCAGTCAAGGTTGTGCCCCACAGCCCTACGAAAAGTGATGTCATTTTAACATCAATGCAGATCATATAATAGCTTTGAATCAGAGTTGAAAGAATCATAGGCAGATATGGTGAGCTTTGTGGGTCTGTAGTCCCCCCCTCCAAAAATTTTAGTTGTTGTGTTCTTTCAGCTTCTCCCAATTTCAACTTGGGGTCGCCACAGCATATCCGATATGGATCTGCATGTTGATTTGGCACAAGTTTTACGGCAGATGCCCTTCCTGACGCAACTCCACATTACATGGAGAGTGGGCAGGAATGGCCTTGAACCGGGAACCTTCTGCTTCGAAAGCGATCGCACTTAACCGCGTAACTGCTTGGCCACCGCGCTGCCACCCCAAGAATTTTAGTAACCTCACCATAATCCCACCAGAAAACTGATATTTGCTATTCAAAATCATGTGTTCAGCCTCACTTTCCCACCATCACCATTCTCTGGCTGTTCTGCTCCTACAGTGCCCCCAGTTTTTGTAAGAACCATGAGACATCGCTTATGTACTGCACTGGGATCAGCTGAGTGACTTCACACCACTCACATGACGCAACATTTAATAAAATAAAATAAATGAATGTGAACAAAATAACCCAAACTATCTTCATCCAATTTGGACCATTTTTGGTGGGATGTATGAGGGTCAGCCAAGAACAAAGTGACTTCATTTTGAAAAAACTTGGTTAAAAGTTAAAAATTGGTTAAAAAGTAAAAATTTTGGCCGTATAGTGCTGATATATTGGGGATATTTAGAAAGGCTATTTTGAGAAATTGGTCATGACTAATATGGAGTGATATCTTTCTATTGGGCACATGACCTTTGACCTCAGATAACCTTGAAAGGTAAAATTCAATTAGAATGGCAATTTTTGAGGAACTGGTTAAAGACAAGCAACATACATGCACATCCCGACCCTGCACTCTCTGTAGCCTTTAAATATGAAATTCATAATTTGATATGGATGCACATTCCTTAACCGTCCAGTAGGTGCCAGTGTTCAGCAGGTGGCAGCACAGCACATGATATGTTCCTTTTAATGCGGACTCCTGACCATGTTCAAAACACAGGTATTTCAAAGGATTCAACTCTGAATGTAGACTGACATGGCAGCAAACAATGACAAGCAGAGAATTGAGAATGGAAGACGTCCTGGGAAAACAAGGAATGGAACGAGATAATATTATGGCATTGTCTATCGTCCCGAAAGATTCTGGCTTAATATGAAGAACTTATTTTATTTTATTTAAATAAGAATTATACTCTGCTAATTCCCTTTGCACGCTCCTGTACAATAGATGGTGGTATGTACCTAGTACGAGTTGCAATCTGCCGGTTAACTACTTGAAAAAGGATTCAAAATGTTTGGAAGCAGTGTTTCGAGTTAGCCATTGCTAATATGCGGTACCTACGAAAAGTTTTGGCACCATCCCCAGCCACACGTTCTATTATTTAATTCCAGTTTAATTTCCCATTCTGTTGTGTATTTTGGCTCATATTGTGATGTCTTCTTCTTCTTCTTCTTCTTCTTCTTCTGTCTTGTTTATTGGCGGTTGGTAGACCAAGTGGTGCATTATCGCCACAAACGGTGCAATCTTGAACTTGTAGCAGCGTTGTGATGTCTTTCTTTTCATGTGGACTGGAACAATGTTGAAAAAATGTGTGTTTCAAAGGTTATAAAATGTTTCAAAGCATTATTTCGAGTTATTTACAGTAATGACGAAACAACAAAAAATTTTGACAGCATCCACAGCCACACATTCTATCTACTCTTTGGTTTCATTTTAGTTTCCCTTTCTGTTGTATATTTCGTCTCTTATTTGCCTACGTACTGGGCAGTTGATAGGTTAATTCCATGCGTTCGCCGACACTAACATGAGGGGCAGAGTATACACGTCTATGGGATATTACATAGGGAATAAAGTTGCTTTTGTTATTGATCTGGTGCATCAAAGTTCACCATGAACTAATCATTTCATCCTTGCGCTTTTTAAAAAGTTGGTGAGTTATGTCCTCCTCCTCACAATCAGTGTGAGTGAATGTTTTTACAACACACCACAAGATCTCTCTGCACCTCCAAAAAAATGAAACTACATTGTCCCACCATGAACTTGACGCTGAAATAGGTCCGTGACTGTGACAAAATTGCGCATCCACCGCACGATCTGTGTCTAAATCTAACTGACACACAAACGTGTCAGAATGCTCCGGACATGCAGATAGCATGCGTTGTCTGCATGTTGTTGGTGTGTCCGGAAGACAAATCAACTGTTCCGACACATCCGGGGTTCCTGATACAATGTGGATGTTTTGTGCCGCTGAAATGTGTCTTAATTACTGTCGTGGGTTCAACCCTTTATTGTTTACACAAGCTGGCTGGGATGGACTAACAAACCCACTCATTTGGGTTTTTGTTGTCCAAGCCCTACACTGTTACCAGTGTAGGGAAAACATCTCTGGTTACTATTAAACAATAAGATGACGTCATATATCACATGACCTTTGCCCTTGGATAACCTTGCAAAATAAAACTCATTTACAACCCCAAATCAGAAAAAGTTGGGCCGGTATGGAAAATGCAAATACCCCCTGCCTCAGGGATTCTTACATTTACTTTGACTTCTATTTCATTGCAGACAGTATGAAGCCAAGATATTTCATATTTTGTGTGGACAACTTACTTTAATTTGTTAATATACTTCCATTCCTGCATTTAAGGCCTGCAACACATTCCAAAAAAAGTTGGGAAGGGGACAATTTAAGGCTAGCAATGAGGTAAAAAAATTTTTTTTTTAATTATGTCATTTCAAACAGGCGATCTCAACAGGTGACTGTAATCATGATTTGGTACAAAAGCAGTATCCACAAAAGGCTGAGTCTGAGAAGATAAGATGGGCAGAGGACCTCCAATTTGTCAACAAATGTATGAGACAATTATTGAAATATTTAAAAAACAATGTTCCTCAAAGAAAGATTGGAAGGGATTTGCATATTTCTCCCTCTACAGTGCATAATATTAAACAATTCAAGTAATCTGGAGGAATTTCAGTACGTAAAGAGCAAGCGTGCAAGCCTAAGATGATCTCCGATCCCTCAGATGGCACTGCATCAAGAACCACCATTTATCAATAACTGATGTAACCAAATGGGCAAGGGATTACTTTGGGAAACCTTGGGAAACTACAATATGGAGTTACATTCACAAATTTTACTGTGCAAACAGGAAGCCTTGTGTCCAGAACCTTGTAAATGCTTTGGTGTCCCAACTTTTTTTGGAATGTGTTGCAGGCCTTAAATGCAGGAATGGATGTATATTAACAAATGAAATGAAGTTGACCACACAAAACATGAAATGTCTTGGGTTCATACTGCCGGCAATGAAATAAAAGTCAAAGTAAATGTAAGAATCACTGTGGGATTTTTTTTTTAAATTTGCATTTTCCATACCGTCCCAACTGTTTCTGATTTGGGGTTGTCGAATGACTGTGTCAAGGAATTGGTTAAAGATACACCTGTGGTTACTATGAAGCACTAATATGAAGTCATATATTACCTTTCTACTAGTCACATGACCTTTGACTTTGGGTGACCTTGAAAGGTCAAACTGAAATTCATTACTGTTAAATGTTGATGCCTCACTGAACCGTATATTATGGTATCACTGAATCAGAACAATTTCATTTGCATGAATCAGTGTCAAACAAGTAAGGTGGCATCCGACGTAAAACATGTGCCAAATCCCAATGCAGATCTGTACTCGATCTGCTGTGGTGACCCCGACCACGCAGGAGCAGCCGAAAGACAAACAACAACAACAACAAGTGGCAGACAAGTAAGGTGAGGTTGTTGCACTCTCTGAACGTCCCTTCGTGTTCAGTCTGTTTTGGTTTGTTAGCATGATTAAAAATGGAACGTTTCCTTTCAAGGAACTAGAAGCAGGCAAACATGAGAAACAGGATGAGCACAGTCCAACATTTAGAAAGAGTGAAGCAGAGTCGCCCCACCTAAAAAAGTCCTCTATCCTGACTTTCCCATTTATTGTTCGCTTTGTAAATTTTTCTGTTGTTCTGCATGTAAGTTTTCCCAAATTTGCATGTGTGTCAGAAAGGAAATTTTTACACAATTGTTATTGTTAGTTCTGTCTATTGTGTATTGTTTGTGTCACTTAACAACATAAACTTCTAAATATTTTTTACCTGGCCGACCGAGAACTTGCATTAATATACACAGAGAATCTACAAACGTTTTTTCGCTGGGACTCTGATGTATGTACATCTGTCTGTTC
Organism: Chatrabus melanurus; assembly: GCA_900302635.1. Classification (NCBI taxonomy): domain Eukaryota; kingdom Metazoa; phylum Chordata; class Actinopteri; order Batrachoidiformes; family Batrachoididae; genus Chatrabus; species Chatrabus melanurus. The sequence continues at coordinate 6,645 of OMMV01180635.1, forward strand.
TGTATGTTATCCTTCCACTACACACAGCGAGCTATATTTCTGACTGCATGTTTTTGTCTTTCTTGTTTAGTGCCTTCTTATATCTTGATAGAATGATCACAGGAGATGGCCACCCCACTGAGTCTGGTCTGCTGGAGGTTTCTTCCTGGTAAAAGGCAGGTTTTCCTTGCCACTGTCACAAATGTGCTTCCTCGTGGGGTTGGTAAGGTCTGGACCAGAGGTGGCCAATTTATTTCCGTTGAAGGGCCATAAATCAATCTGGATGTAGGGCCACGTATACAAAGCCCACCTGTGCCCCAGTCTCCTTGTATATCTGGAGTTGCATCAGGAAGGGCACCCCATGTAAATAAACATGCAGATCCATTCCTGAGCTGCTGTTGTGACCCCGAGCAAAACAGGAGCATCCAAAAGAACACAACTAAATGTATTATATTAAATAGAAAATTAATGTTCTTAATAAAATGTTCTTCTTAACAGTAATTTGTGAATTTGCAGAGAGCTTGTTAATTGCCACGGCGGGCCAAAACACAGGGAGTGCGGGCCAAACTTGGCCCACGGGGCCCAAATTGGGCAGCCCCGGTCTTGACCTTACTCTGTGCATATAGCACTTTGAGATGACATGCAGCGTATGATTTGATGCTATATAAATAAATTGATATGAAATGAATAGTGGGTGCTTGAAATGTAGTTTAAAATGCATATTTTCATATTTACTATAAATTCAATTATGTCCCTCTGGAGCCGCCAATGGAAAGAATGTAGCTAATGTTTCACAAAAACCATATGACGATGGTTCACAAAAAATTCAGGTTAAAAGAGGGGGGAGTTTAAACCAATATCAATTTCACATTTTTTTTAATATAAGACCTAGGCTACTGTTAATCTGTCAAGAATGAGTCATTTTGATAGTTCCAGAATTAGTTCCTACCTTTGATGAAAGAGCAGCAGCCTCTTCGTTTCTTTGCTGGGCTTTGATCTGGGGGTTCTGGTTCCTGTGAGAATGGGCTTGGGGTGTCCAGTTTGTACATGCTGCCCATGGAGCCCTGGTAGAAGGGCTGGGGGCTGTAGATGGTACTGACAGGCAGAGGTGGAGGAGAGCTGCTGTAGCCTCGGTTCACCCAGGCACCGTTTCCCACACCGTCCATCTCACAGTCCACCTGTGCCGTCAGGTGGCTGTCGGCCCGGTTATTCAGGCACTTCATGCTGCTTGGCCCCGGGATGTCTGTACGAGCTGTTGCTGTTCAGAAGAAGGATCGGAGCAGTCTGGGCAGGTTTGAAGCACCTGCTGGTGAGATGATTATAAAGACACAATGACACAAGCTTTACTGGGGGAGGAGCTGCTGGTCCGCTACTGGGACCCATTGTAATCCAGAATCTAATGTCACAGTGAAATTCAAGTTCTTATCATGCAGGAAATGTACTTCTGTTGGTGTTTTAGAAAATTTGTTTTTTCATTTTTTTGTTCAGCATATCTCAAATCAAGTCATAAAAAGTAATGCTGATGGATGCTTTTGACATTTTTTGTATACAGAAGACAACTTTGTGTGTCAGAACTGCAATGTGCCAACAGTGTCTCTACAGATTTGTAGATTTATAGTTATCAAAACTCTCTCTTTTCATTTCTGCACCATAGAAAGAAGAAATCCCTGGGAGTCTCTGCATTGTGGAAGTTTACGTACATGTGATATAATTTTAAAAGCTTATGTTCTAGAAATCTGTCAAAAATCCCCAAGTATTTTTTGGTGTCTCATCCTCCACTTGAGGATATGGTTGCAGTGACTGTGAAAGGCAATTACATTTTAGAGTAACAAAACTGCTGAAGGTATTTGTCAGATCATTTTGTGAGCATTGGCTCATATTTGAATTAGAGTTTCATCGAGGCATCTATAAGTATTAACAAATTATCACTTGGTGTGAAAAACACAAACCTGAAACCAGTATGAGGTCTCTTTGGAGGATTCTTGGGTACCGCTGGAATGCCTTTGTGTCAAATGAGCAGTTACTTGATGAGATGAGAAGTATCACGTGCATTCTGAGGGAGTTTCAGCTTCAACATTTTTGTCATGTGGCCGCATTTCACTTTGCATGTTCCAGCACATAGGTGCTTTAGTGGCTGGAGAAGGCCAAGGGCACGCCTACGCTTCACCTGACTGTGGCAGTTAGATGGTTATTTTAGCAACCACTCTTGCCAATGTGCTTGCTCAGGGGGTGGGTAAGGTTAGACCTTATCCTTGTGAAGTGCCTTGGGGTGACTTATGTTGTGATTTGGTGCTATATAAATAAATTGAATTGAATTGAATTGAATTGAGAGATGTAGGGATGGGCCGGTTGTCTGCCTGGGTGGTTGCCATCCAGGACCCAAGGCGGTTCCGTGGTTTTGTGGATGCGGCAAAGCGAGGCACCAGCGCATGCTCCCAGACTTGAATTGACTTGGAGTGAGGCAGGCAGGGGAGAGGTCAAACTAAGCTTAAGAAATGGTATGGTCCACTTTAGGGGTGTCTAAAATCATATTACAAGATTCTTCCAAGCATGAATATGGGAAATATATTGTAATATTTACAATTACAGGTAAGAAGCATATATAAATGTTTCGATCCCCCCCAAACAAACGGTTGTTTTTACCTCTTTTTTTTTGGAGGGGGGGGGGGCAGTCTTAATTAGAGGGGTCAGTCCACCAGTACCCCCTCTAATTGGAACCATGAATCTAATACTACTGAGAAACTCAATGAATTGCATGGTCGTTGTGGTTTCTGTTGCCAGCTGTTCACTGCTTGTGTTCAGTGAGAACATAATCATTGCGCCTGTTATGGTCTCCGCCTCATTAAATAACTCACGTTTGACTCTATAAACCGTTTTTGTAACACAGCATTTATTATATTTTTGCACATTAAATGTGATTTATGAATCCCAGAACCAAGAGACACCTGTTAAACAAAGTATAGCAACATTTCTAACCAGCTGTTTATTCATTTCACATATTTAAGCCCACAGACAGTCGTCGGATGGTTTGTTGTTTCACCTGCGTGTGTGTCTGTGAGTTCTTTAACAAAATATCTCAAAAACTAATAGAGAAGTTTTAACCAAATGTTGTACATTAGTTAAGCTCCACCCAAGGATGAACCCATTCACTTTTCAGGTTCAGGAGTCAAAGGTCAAGGTCACAGTGCAAGAGCAAAAATTTTGCCCAATGCAAATAGATGGGGAAATTTTCTAAGGTTTGAAATTCATGAATCAGAGGCAGTAGACCCATGGTTACTATTAGACATAAATAGGAAGTCCGACGTGGCCGTTCAAAATGAAGAGCTCTTTTCCAAAACACGATAAACGCAAAATGTAAAAAAAAAAAAGAAAAAAAAGAAGCTTGATGCCATTCTATAGTTTACTGATCCTATTCACTGCCTCATTAATTATTTATGCCAAACCGTGACATATAGGTGTTTAAAATGTACTGCAAATTGCAGTTTCTTTCCAAACCGCGACAAGCACCACGCCTGTGTTTTGGCTGAATGAGATATCTCCTCTCCACCAATCAGCTCCACACGTAAGTCTCCTTTCTTTTCAAAAATAACTTGCTTTAATAACTGTCACAGAAATATCTAAAATGTGGGGGTTTGTGTGTA
>OMMV01180645.1:0-11353 GCA_900302635.1 Chatrabus melanurus
AACATTAGGCTCAACATTATAATCTACTTTCAGCTTCTCCCAATTGAAACTCGGGGTCACCACAGCAGATCCCACATGGATCTGCATGTAGATTTGGCACAAGTTTTACGCCGGATGCCCTTCCTGACGCAACTCCACATTACATGGAGAATGGGCAGGGGTGGGGTTCGAACCGGGAACCTTCCGGTTCCCTAGCAGTTCTAACCGCTAGGCCACCACCCCTGCTTTCCTTTTTTCTATTTCAAGTCTAAATTGCATATGTGACAATCATCATAACCATGCATAATTACAAATACTTTGGAACCAGAGAAAGTGTTTAAGGTCGTAACTTCAAAACGTAATTTCGGCCCGACGTACGGAGAGAAAACAAAAGAAAAGGTGCGCAGCCTCATAATCACATGACCTACATTGACCAATCAGAAGTGCTACGTATGAATAGAATTGCGTATTATCAACACGGCTACATACGGATAGCCGCTGCCTTCGTAGTAACATGTGGTCCGACTCCACAGTCCTCTGTATTTTAACTTACCTGGAAAATGATGACAAAGGCCAGTCGGACTGCCAGCACGGCCCAGAATTCCTTTGTGATCTCATACGGAGTGGTTGACCATGGAGGTTCTCTGTAGTCTTTATACCTTTGGTGAAACAAAAGACTGATAAAATAACAATTGATTGTTTATTTTTTCCTCATTTTGTAATGGGCTAATTGCCATTATCACCAGTGGGAGGATTTTTTATTTTTTTTTTTTAGCAAGTGTCTGAATTTGAAAGACAGCGGAGACGGATTCAACAGTAATTCTGTGGCATAAACCTGAAACACCCTTTGAACTTTTACTCGCTAAAGAATTTAAGGCAGTTTTTGTATTGCGCACAAAGACTTTGTGGGTGTTTGTTTCAGAGACGAGCAGCAGCACCATGCGTTAAAGTTTTGTCTGAACTGGCGATAAAGTGGAGAATATGGTGAATAATCATTCTGTCAGCGAGTCACACCGCTTTTCTCAAATACGTTAAAATATAGAACTCGAGAAGTTTACTCTGCAGCAGCTGGATTTCTTGTTGATGTTCATGATGTTTTTTAAAAACTGAACATTTTTCTACATCACAGATACTGTCTTCTATATAAATAAGCAGAGTAATATTGTTAAGATGTGTCGTATGATGGTCCTACTGACCAGTTCCACCCTCATGTGGTTAGACCTACTGGAAAGGCCTGGTCAGTCCTTTCCGATCCTAGTCACCCTCTTTTAGGTCAGTTTTAATTGCTTCCTTCTGAACGTGTTGGACTAATAGATTAAGAAAGTCCTTCATACCGCTTTCATTGGGTTTATAAATAATTGTAAGTATAATGCATTTGAAATGGAAGTGTTACATGTCGGATGTCAACTGCTGTCCCTGCAATAAATCTTTGCCTCGATAATTCCCATGTGACGCCAAAATGTAAAACAGCTGAAATTTAGCGCCTTTATTTGAAAGTGGCTGAAGAGGGTTTATCATGAAATAGAATTGTGAAAAAACTGAGATGACCCACCTGCAAATTTCCACCTGGTAGCCAAGGTGCAGCGGATCCATGGGTTCTTTCCCGTGCTGGAAGTGGCTCACATTAAAATAGGACAGAGTGTGATTGACAAATCCGTGCATGGAGCCGTCAGGGCTGTACATGTACAGATAGACCATCCGAGGGATGAAGTCTGAGGTGAATGAGATGACAAATGCCTAAGAGCGGTGGATGGGTGGGGGTTCAGAGATAAAGAACAAAAATGGGAGGCATAATGAGGTGAATACATTTTTAAAAAACTGTAGAACTGTGAAAACATACAGGGTTCTGTGCTAATGCAGGTGTTCACATATTCCATTTTTCTGAATGGGTTTCTTTTCAGGGTGTTTTTTTTTTTTCATTACTGCTCCCAATGAATGAATGAATGAATGCTCCACAAGCACTAATGGGGAAAAAAATGGTGTTTTGTTAGACTGACAGAAGTCAGATGTTCTTGGGGGGGTGTATGCCTGTAGCCATTCAGCAGTCTGTAATTTTGGGTTGTTGACTGACTTGTGCTGTTCATCATCTGCTCGCACCACATCAACTACACACATTTTGTATGTCTCCAAAATGACCAATCTTCAACCAGCCAATGTGTGATTGCTTGGATGTTAATATGCCTGGGAAGCAGAATATATACGAGGGTATGACTCTTACTAGAATCTGTAATTAACTCGCATACAGCTAACATGCTGTAAGAAGACCTTCAGGTGCTTTACATCCATATTGAGGACACCCCCACCCACACCCCTACACACACACACACACACCGAGATACGCAAAATAATCAAGGCTACAGTATTAAATTTTGATTTTATTATTTCACAGGCTGTTGACAGCGTTTATTCACTCAGTGTGGTTTTATATAATATTATGTTGCCAAGTTAACATGGAAATTTAATTGAAAAAATAGTACACATCATAGCATTGTGTGTAGCCTAAACTGACTGCGCTTTGTTATTGATGTTGATCTTCGTCAGGTTATTTTTTTAAATAACAAAGAGCCCCCCCCATCTGGACATAGAAATACAGACTTATTTATGAAAAATACAACGGGGTATAACCTGGACTGGATGGGTATAGTCTGGCAAAGCCCAAAATATACCCTGAGGTATAAAGCAGGCCAGATTATTTTTCTACCCCGGGGTATATTGTGAGCTAAACCAGAGTATACCAGGGTGTAGTTTGGCGGAGGGTTAATCTGGCCTGCTACACCGGTGTGCAGTTGAACATCTTGTATAACAGAACTGTGATATTGGTGTATTGGAGGGATCATTTTAAAACACTTTGAGCATCTGCACTGGATAGAAACTCACTGTATACATGCAGTTCATTCACTCTTTATATAATTGCGTCCATTTATTTGAAAAAATAAGTTTAAAAAGTTCGTCCATGAGTGCAAACTGGGCAGCTTTCCCTGGAGTTATAAATCAGCCGTATGCTCAAAATAGCAACAGAATAATGCAACAGCCTTCTTGGTAATCATCTGCCCGTTAGTGTTGCAAAGTGTCTGAAGAAATACGGCCAGCTCAGTGCATTTTTTTTCCCTCTCCCCAATATACGACGACACATATCTTATATTGTAACGCTACACCTGTCTCAGAAGATAGTTCAGTTTGTTGACTGTTGATGTGGTGCAGGGGAAATAGTCCCTATAGAAATATAATAATATCAGCAATATATGTTGTAAGTAATCATGGAATGCATTAAAAACTACACGATGCAGTTTTACTGTTTGGGAAACTTTGGTGAGCTCTAATTGTGTTAATTTAGAGCTCTACTGTCCTGTTGATACCCAAGTATTTCCTTATCAGTAACTTCTGGAAAAAGGGATTATTGTCATACGGTGTAATGGGACAGTTTCATGAAAAGGGGCGGAGACAGGAATTTCTCAATGACATTTTTTTCTTATTGCGTGATTGGGCATTTTGAACTCTGGCTGAGGTTTGCTCTTTAATGTGTACCTGTCAGGTTCTAGATGTTACTAAATGGCTGTGTTTTTGGGTACTTGGTGATGATTTACTTACATTAATGATTACGGCCACTTTTGCTACCCCTCTGAGTAGGTTGTACCAAATACCTGCAGACATAACAATGTGTATCAGTTATGTTACTTAGAGGTTAGACCAAACTCTCTTTTACAGACTATTGCAGTCATGCATGAGGTTTTCTATGTAACGGGTTTCTCAGGATAAGAGAGATAATCGTTTGTGATGGTTGAGATAAAAAAATAGTAATAAAGATAATTGAACATCAAATTTCCTAGCTGTACAACATCCATAGTTACCTCTTACTGAAGCTTCAGTGAGGGTGATGTTTGTGCTTTCAGAGTTTAGGGAGGTGCTCATCAGGCATGTAAGAATCTTTACACACAGTGTGTCAAAAATGACTTACCGATGTCTTTGGCTCTCGCTGCCACAGGCCTTCGTAACTCAGTCACAAACTTCTTGGCGTCAAGTCGTATTTCAATGATATTGTTGAGCAGCGCAAACAGCGGCGCCAGGGGGAAAGACGCCACAAACAGTGTCACAAAACCAAACTGGATGACTGGACAGAGAAGAGAAGGCCGCTTCAGCATGTCATCGCTGCTATCCTGTCAGACATATGCCGCGTTTACCGTGCTGTTATTGTTGTCCCGAAGAGTCCTTCAGGTGGGGCTGAGGGCTCCAGGACAACAGTAACATTATCCTCTGTTCGCCCAAGTGACCCTGTGTGGTTTCAAATAGACGCTCCCACTCTGGACAGTTGTAACTTGGGTTTCCAAACCAGTTTACTTTAGACTCAAGAAGCCACTTGGATGGGATGGAGACGAAACATCTTGTAGACCAAAATAAGAAGCCTGGTTGCTTTTGACTGAACTTCCAGCTGTTTTTTTAAAATATCTTATAGATTAAATAATCAATTGAGTGTTCAGTGGAAACATGTTCGGCCTCAGCAGTGACACAGGCTCCTGTAAAAAATAATAGATGTGTGTGTGTGTGTATTGGGATACTGACTCATTTCCATATATTCAGGTGTTAATCCAGCAAACGGTTCCAGGAAGTTATCTGTTTCATATCGCTGCAGCTTTTTTTGTCTTTCTTCTTCTTGAAAAGTCCCCCGCTTTGTCCGGATGTAGCGGATCAGCTTCTTCAGCTTGCTGAGGAACACATACACACAAACATTCAAAAACTATGACTGCTACACAAACACTCAAGGTACAGTGGTATCATCCATCCTTCTCCTAACCCCGCCTCTTCTAGTTAAGGGTCACGGGGGGGCTGGAGCCTATCCCAGCAGTCACTGGGCGAGAGGCGGGGTACACCCTGGTCAGGCCGCCAGGCTATTGTAGGGCCGACTAAACCCGTGTATTCCAGTTAGGGTCGGGGGGGCTGGAGCTTGATACACACAGACGCAGTGTTCGCGAGGACATTAACAGTATTGATAAGAGGAAGTGATAACATCTGAGGGACACAACGCCGACGGATTGAAAAATTTGGGACCAGTTCTCAATTTTCAGCTGTGATTTTACTGTTCAGCCTAATGACGCAGCAAATCAAGCATATCTACAGTATATTCATGAGACACTCAGATTGCAGGTTCATGGACAGACTCTCAAGGTGTGGAAGAGAGTTGGAGATTGTCCGTTATTCAGGTCTCAGGTTTGAATCTGGTTTTTTTTGTTTTTTTTGCAGATTCTCATCTCAACTTCGGAATAGACCACTTTGCTGAGAACCATAATAGTATAGAATACAGCAAAGAGGTATATGAAGAGTTTTCCTTGCAGAGAGATAACCGCCACTAGCGGCAAAGTGCCTCCACTTACCGTTCCAGTGTTTGCTTTTCACCTCAACAAGTCAAACCACTTGTACTATTTATTTAATTCTTTGAGCTGAAAGTGTCGTTGGCCATAAAATGTACTCAGCAGCAAACCTCAGACTTTTTTTTTTTTTTTTTTTGGTCAGATTACTGTTTGGGGAACAGCTCAAACCTCAGCATTGCCTTAGCTCCACATTATTGTGTGTCTTAATTTGCAATAACTCATAGAACAGCATAATTACCCGAAATGTGGTAAACCCACTCTGTGGAATATCCCTCTGGGGTTCATGTGAGCTATATGGCTTTACATCTGTGTTTGGAACACCAACTGATTTAAGCAGTCGGTAGCATTTTCATTCATTTGGTAGTAAAGCTCTGAACAAAGTGTTTACTTACGGAACTCCAATTTCAAAAAGGTTGTTCTGAATAAGCTGTTTTCCCAACATGGTGATGCTCAGCTGAATACAGAGCTCCATCAGACAGCCTCCATGAGTACACTGCAAGAACAATTTGATACTGAACAATTCACTGCTACAGGATAGAACAGCAAAAAAGCTCTAGAAAGATGCATACATAAAAACAAAAAATACAGTAAGCACTTGTGTATGCTTTTAATGCTTTTATACACCAAGTGCAGCTGTGTTATAATTGCACATTATAAATCAAAGCTTTGAGATTTGTTTTATAATGCAGTGAGTAAAATAAATGTCCAGAGTGTCCAGTGATATAACTTATTGTATTTCCAGTGTGTGGTAGTTGATGGAAAGGTCTTGTTTGTAATGTGTTTATTGTATCTGTCTTACCTCCTCCATTCTGTATGATTCAAACACATACAGGTAGCTGCCTGGTCTGCCTACTAGTCTTATGGGGAAAAGAAATGAAAGGTTACAGAACAGATAGAAACGGTGGCTTTTGAAATATTTCTTTTCAACATTTATTAAGTTTCGGTGTATAGCTTTGAGGCATCAAATAGTGACACTGTCGGGCTGCCGTGGCACCAGTCAAGCATAACGTGCCCTTTGAAGATATCTTCCACCTTTGTGTTGCAATACTGAGGCATTCTGCTAAAATGTCAACATTTGATACCTTATAGTTGCATTCTGTGGTATCTGATAGTCGTTTTTTTTAACAAAATTAGTACACAGACAACAGTATATCCCCCTGTCAAAAACAATTCCCCCTGATTTTGTGATATTAACTGCTCAGGATTATAGTTTTAGTGTTACAATATAGTCATACTTTTTCTGCCAGTTTGATACTCAATCCACATGCTGTTTCAATAAAATAATGATACCAGTCAGTCCTTACATGACCACAAACAGCGGGTTGCAGGAAACTGCCCACAATCATATTAGTCATTTAAACACTTGAAACAAAAACCAATATTATCGTCACGTTTGTGGTGAGGACAGTCTCTGTGTTCTGAGTGTGGTTTGCGGGTTACTAACCTTCCCCTGAAGAAAGCAATGTAGATGATGGGTGTAAAAGCGTTGACGAACTTCAGAATAAAGGTCTTGAAGATGAGTCGTTCTTCAAAACTCTTGTCTGTTTTTGGAACCTCTAAAATAATAATATATTAATTAATCAAAGTCCAATGAGGCTTAATAACCTATAACATTCAAGGAATGCTGAACTGGATTCCCTAATTAAATGCAGCTCCAAAAAAAGTAGAATTTAAACAAAGACAAAAACCATTACTTTTTTTTTTTACAAAGAGAAATACATGCTTTATATTAATGTAAAAAAATATCGAAACAGTACACTATCATTTACATTCTCTGTGTGTGTGTGTGTGTGTGTGTGTGTGTGTGTAAGTCCCAGTAGCTGGTTGTTTGAGTATTGTTAAATATTAGTATGGCTTTATACAAAAGGCAAAAATGTACACTAACACAATCACCCAGTCGGTTACTGACCTACGGTACACACGAGGCCAGCTTACCTAATACAGTGAGCCACCTGGCCACAGCTCCATATACCTCGTCCAGTATGAGTATTACCACCAGATTGATGATGGCTGCCGTGGTTTTGACTGTCAGCTGCACATGGTTCCGTGTGACTGGATTGGCGCTCATATGAAGAGCCGCTTTGGTGGAGATCCGGTAGAGGATCACACCAAACACAATGGCAAAAGTGACGCCGATCTGACAATGAAAGAGTGAACAGCATGCCCGTGGTGGGTCAAACGAAATGAATCCAGGGAAATTCATGCACCGTGTTTGAATTGAATGCAAATGGAGAATTTTAAGGACACTTTGAGGGATATAGAGTACATGTCAAGAGTTTGGACAAAACACACGTTTCTATATTTTTACTATTTAAATTAATTGAAATAAAACTCCAAAATAAAAATGAATTGTGTAGTGACGAGATAAAGGTGAGTCATCCATCCATCCGTTTTCTATACCCGCTTATTCCAATTAAGGGTCACGAGGGGCTGGAGCCTATCCCAGCAGTCACTGGGTGAGAGGCGGGGTACACCCTGGACAGGTCGCCAGTCTATTACAGGGCCGACAAGCTTTCATATTTAAGTCTTTAAAGAAGTTACCCTCTCCTTTGCTAACTTTCAGAACATCTTTTTTTTTTAACTCTTTTTTTATTGATGCTTACAAAAAAAATTGCAATAAAAATAAAATGAGACATACGGCATCAAAGGATTTCAGAAATTGTAACCCAAACCACCCATCCCTCCCTCCCCTGCCTGTCTGCACCCCCCCCAGACAAAATTAAATAACCAAATACAAAACAAAAACACACAAACAACACCCCCCCAGAACATCTTTATTGAAATTTTAGTTCTGGAATTTTAGTTCTGGAAATAAATTCCAGGTACGGTATTAATAAAAGTTGCTAAGACAGAGAGGTCAATCCTCGAAGAATAAGTCTTGAGATGAAACTCTGGATATATTCCGTCTTTGTGTATCAAAATGTTTTACTTTTATTGAAAATGATCAATTTACAACATGACATAAATCAGTTTTAGACAGGAAGATAAATTCTTCTTACCATTAACAGCATCATAGCGATGTTTGTCATGTAGGCAGGGAGACGATCTCGACATGTGAGCTTCTCCTTGTCTAACTTAAGAAAAAAAAATACATCATGATTAAGTCACTCATGTCTTAACGCATATTTACACATATTCACTCCAACTGCAGATTCACTCAGTCAGCTGTTCAGCTACTTTATCTTTTCACATTAGATATATACAATATTAAACTGAGCTCATAAAGTGGTTACATAAGTAAATTCACAACTGATATAAAAGTCTGGCAGTTTGGCAACTTGTTGGTCAGTTGCCATACTATATATAACTTTTAATTACTGTTATAAGTCCTGTCACATATTATATCAGAAACATTTACATAACAGCTTGAAATTTTAACTTTTTATTTTGCTCTAAGTAGTCATGAAAGTGTGATTAAAATGTGTCGTAATAGAATACACGGCTTTTCAGAGTTCATTCAATTCTTTCATCCAGACATGGCATTATACGTAATTAGTAAATATAATTTCTGTGCTTACTTAGTAAAACAAAGCCGATTTAATTAATACAGTTAATGTAATGTGATTGCGTAACACATCCACAGGAACTAAACAAATGCTCACAGCTTAACAGAACTTATAAATGCAAATAGAAAATAAAGTTTGAACAGCTATGCAGAGCCCAGGAACTATTAATGTGTGACTGTGCTCACTAATGATTCGATATCGTTTCCTGTATCCAAAAAAGAAAGAAATCCTTCAGACACTGCAAACTCATATTGATTAGACTTGTTGATGTTTCCTGAATTGTCCTTTGCTTGTATCATTTATCCCTCAATTGTAAGTCACTTTAGAATAAAATGTCTGTAAATGCATAAATGTAAATATTAAAATAAACTGAAATTAGAGTTTAAAACTGCAGAGTTTGAAGAATACAAGAAAATAATGTGACGGGTTAAAAAATGTGCAAAAAAAAAAAAGCTTCAAAACAAATAATACCAATATCATTTATAATACAGCTTATAAAATATAAAGTGAGAGATGTAAATATAAACGTTCAAAAAAATAGTTACCTTGTGTTGTGGTTTTTGGTCTTTGGTCAGAGATTTCTGCATGACCCTAAATTCGTATTCAGCTCTGGGGTGGTCCTGTGATTGACAAAAAAAAAGAAAATAAGTAAGCATAAAAACATCAAATTAATTCAACCTGTCCCCTCCATAGAGCCTAGTTCTGCTCGAGGTTTCTTCCTGTTAAAAGGGAGATTTTTCTTGCCGCTATCGCCTCGTGCTTGCTTTTGGGGGAATGTTGGCTTTCTATAAATTATATAATACAGAGTACAGTCTAAACCTGCTCTATATGTAAAATGAGTTGACATGAATAAAATTGGGTTGAATGTTTGGCCTGCATGTCACAAAAGGCCGTGAGCTATTCTGATGTTGTATTTGCATAAAATACACTTTTAACACAATGTGTGTTTGCTGTCAACACACACACTGTCTGTTACTTGAACTTCCCAGTTAAAGAGTACATGGCTTTTCTCCATTAAACAACTTGAGGAAGCAGGTGGGAATTCTGTAGGTTTTGCCATTAAACTAATGAAAACATTAACAAACAAAAAAAAAGTCCAGTCCAGACGAAAGCTGCTCTCAGCTCTCAAATATTGATGCTTCAGTTTTATTGCACGGTAGAAGTGCAAAGGAATCTTTGAGATCCTCCTGCCTGTTCAAACACTTTGAAATATGAAGTGACATGTATATTTAGCCTGGAAACAAAATCGTACCCTTCTCCCTTTTAGTTTATCATCAGTGAGAGCTTTTTCTTTGGACTATGCCCATTGGGCGTTTATGTGACAATGTTTAATTTCAACGTACAGGTGAAAACAGATCCTGTTCCTGTGCCCTTGACGGATACAGACCACTCATCTAGTATAAATGAATTAAAAGGAAGGTTAAATCCAAGGAAATGAAAGAAAAGCTTCAGGTGAAAAGTGACACAGCTGAGTGCAGTCAGGCTGGGTGTCAGGAGAGCATGAAAAATACTGTGATACTGTGCACATCCTAGGACTTTAGGAAATGTGGACGTGGAACACTTGCTGTGGTGAAAAAGAAATTACTGCAAAATGTGCTTAAAGAGGTCATATTATACGCATTTCAGCACGTTTATATGCTGTAGGTCACCAGGTGACGTGACGGAAGTCTATAAGAACACCTCAGGTCTAAATTTGACTTATAGCAGGGACTTTCCACCCTCACAGACAGAGCTGCGGGACTTTGAGGATGTTTAACATGGAACGAGAGCCATATTTATCTGGAAAAGGTAGATTTAAAAAAATGACAATAGGACCCCTTTAATAGGACAGAAAAAAGAATTTATATGTGACAGAGATACATGTTTATATTCTAAAAGTGGACAGTGGCAGCAGAATCAGAACGGCTACAAACAGCAGAGAGAGGCTGAGACTTTCTTTAGGTAAGAGGAATTTATCCAAACCTTGAGAGCTTCCTGTAGAGAGAATATGAGAGAGAGAGAGAGGGGAGTATTATTTTAAAAAACCCAGGATAATCTTGGCTCAAATTATGACTACTTTTCCACAAATTTTCTTATAGAATGTATTGTAGTGAATCAATCTATTTATCGATCGATCAATCGATCGATCGATCGTGTCGTGGCTATCCCTCGGGATTCGAGGATGATGGTCCCCTAGTTTTTGGTGGTCTGGTGGACCCTGGGATGGCTGAACAGTCCCAGTCTTGTTGCACACTGCTTCTGACATACATTGTAAGTGGTCGTGGTGGGAGGTTTTGGGCGGTCGGGGTCTCTTTGTCGCTCCTTACGCTTTCTTCTCTTCTCCTCAATGTTGCTCATCCGCGTCTTCTCGAAACTTTCCGTTCCTGCATGAAGCAGCCCTCTCCAGCTAGCACGGTCTTTAGCTTGCTCTTCCCAGGTCTTCCAGTCGATGTTGCAGCTCTTCAGGTTTAATTTTAGAAGATCTCTGTAGTGCTTTTTCTGTCTTCCCCTGGTCCGCTTTCCTTC
>OMMV01180646.1:0-15138 GCA_900302635.1 Chatrabus melanurus
CATCTTCAACCGCTTATCCGGAATCGGGCCGTGGGGGTAGCAGCTTTAGCAAAGAGCCCCAGACTTCCCTTGACCCGGCAACCTCGGCCAACTCTGACTGGAGGATCCCCAGGCGCTCCCAGGCCAGTGAGGAGATATAATCTCTCCACCTAGTCCTGGATCTGCCCCTAGGTCTCTTCCCAGTTGGACGTGCCAGGAACACCTCCCTAGGGAGGCGTCCTGGTGGCATCCTAACCAGATGCCCGAACCACCTCAACTGGCTCCTTTCCACGCAAAGGAGCAGCGGCTCTACTCCGAGCCCCTCCCGGATGACTGAGCTTCTCACCTTATCTCTAAGGGAGACCCCAGCCACCCTGCGGAGGAAACCCATTTCAGCCGCTTGTACCCGCGACCTCGTTCTTTCGCTCATGACCAATCACTCATGACCATAGGCCATGGTGATAACAGTTCGGTCAAAATTGGCTTCAGGGTCATGGACTAAAAGCGGTGAAAATTCAGAGTGGGCTCTGTTTCTCCCAGTGTGTGGCTGTTCTTCCTCAGCATGATTAATAGATATTTGCTATTACATGTACAAAAGATGTCCTTCAGACAAAAAAAAAAAAAAAGGGGGAAAAGAGAAAAAAAAAAAGCAGACAGTTATTACATTGGTGCAAATGTGCCATCAAACATTACCCACACAGGCAATTTATCATCACAATAGAACTGAAAAATACACTCTTTAAGTGAATTGTGTGGAACGCACCAAGTGATCCGCTCTTGCTGTTTCCAGAGGGCCTAACTCCGGTTCCTGCTGAACTGAGCCAGTACATTTTGCAACATCTAACTGTTATCAGCTCAGTAGGCACAGGAGGTTGAGCCCAGGCAGCTGCACCACCACCTCACCTTCAGCACAAGAGGAAGCAACCTACAGGTAAACTCTTAACGCTTCAGGAAATTATTTTTTTTTTATTATGCAGCTGCACTTTCTGCTACGGTAAATACCAAAAATACCAATAAGCTGGCCTTTAACAGTAATGCACAGAAACAATTTCACTTTATTTCTGACCTTTCTCACTGTTGTGCACTTTCTGGAACAAAGAATCATTGTTTTACACAAATCTGCCCTCGCCCCGGAGACATGAAAATAATGACTATATTACTGTTGAAAAGTCTTGCCTTTGCCATTGTTCAGTCAGCACTTTTTTTAAAAATTCTGAGTTAAAACCATTATGTGCAGCTAAAATGATCAGCTAGTGGCAAAATACATCTGTCAAAGTCAAATATAGCTTTAAAACAGACTGATTACATGTCACTTGCTGATGATTTTCCAAAACATGCATTTTCATGATACAAATAGTAACCAGACGAGAGGCCGACGAGTGTCGGTTCTGAGAATCTAACATCCTTCTGGGCCGAGACGGTGCTTCAGAAAATGATTTGCTGATTTGAAATGCTCAAAAAACTAAAAATAAAAGTAGTTCAGCTTCAGTAAACTATTTACTGCAACAGCAAATGAAACAATGACTTTAGAAAATGATTCACTGTTTTGAAGCCCACGAGGCACTAAATGTTTCAGAAAGTAATTCATTGTTTTGAAATCCTCACAACACAAAGTTAAGCAGTTGCTTCAGAAGGTGATTCACTGTTTCAAATGATGATGGTAAACAGCGGGGACTCTTTGGTACAGACAATGAGTAATTGCTTCAAAAGACTTTGGGCTCTATCTTGATAGCGGATGCAAAAACGAGCGACACAGAGCGTTCAAATCCATATGTCTGAGTGCACATTGTTATTTAAGCAGCGGGAAATATCTGCGCAAACCAGGGCGCTGCATGCAAAGCATTTGGATTTACCGTATTAATTAGGCATGGCTGAGTTGTAGGCCCAACATAATGTCAGCTGGTCAGAGGGGGACCTGTTCTTCCCTTTATAAACCGGAGTGTGCCAAGCGCACAGCGCTGCGGTATTGAGAAAGCGGAAGCAGGTGAAAGATTTTAACAGATTGGCACCAGCCTGTTAGAGTGCACAGAGGACAGCGGCCACCAGAGCTACCTGAGGTGAAGCAGTGAAGCAGTAAGTTGAAGTTTTGTATTTTTTCCAAGTTTTTACTTGTATTTTGTTCAGTGTTTATTTTCAATTCACTTTCATTATGTATGTTATGACATATAATGTCACCTGTGTCTGGGGACACAGATAGTGTCAGATAGTGTTTCCCCCCCCCATCACAAACAATATTGCTTCAACAGTTCTGAACATGGATGCATATTAAAATATTATTTATCATATGTGTTACCTGAACGAGTAAGTGCTTTGAGTGTGAGCATCTCTCGGAAAATGTGTATCTCTTCCTCGTTTTTCCCACTGCAGTAGCCATAATTTGCGATCATACTAATACACCGTTGCCAGCAGGGTGTACAGTACTGTGCAAAAGTTTTAGGCATATTAAATGTGTCTAAATGTTTTCTTTTAAGTGAAGAGAAGCTGTTAAATAGTTAATATTTATGAATAAATATGTAAAATGTCTGACTACATCTTGCCTTCAAAAATAATTAATTTCTTTTAGGTGAGAAAAATGACATCACTTGCTTGAGGGTGTCTCTTCAAATTTATAAGAAAATCAGGCTGCGGTAAATCAGATTTTTAAAAAGAATTTTATTTTTGATTGATCATCAGCAACTGTCTTTGTGTTGTCAAGTAATAGGCAGTACAGCCACAAGGAAATCACATTTTTTTGTGTGTGTGTTTTTGCTTCTTTTTAAAATGAGGTTTGTAAATTAGTAATTGATTGGTTACTTTAATGAAAAAAGAAAACTTAATAATCTCATATTTCATTTATGTTGCATTTTTTTAGGGGGTGGGGATTTTACACGATTTTCTGTTGACGATGACACCTGGGGCATTTGTTTGTTTGTTTTAATAATAAAAAAGGTGCCAAAAACTTTTGTTGTGAACCCACTTATGTAAGGCGCGTCTGAGTGCTGCACTCTTTAAATAAAGAAATACACAGCGCTGGACTTTAGACCAGATTTTTCTCGGTTTAACGCGATAACGACTTCTTCTGACGGTTGATATGAATCTAACGGCTCTGCACCTGACCACACCTCATCTTTAGACGAACACGCCCACATGAGCACAAGTGGTATGTTGAGGTAGAGGACATGGACGCTGGGTGGGACCTAGCAATAAGACTTGCGATGTGTTCTGCACCGCTTTGCTTCCGGTGGAAGATAAAGCCAGAAATGAGAATATTAGTCGACAAAAGCATTCTCAATTTAAAAACACTCAAAACATTAAATGAGACATTTGCTTCAGAAAATGATTCAAAATGTTCAGTATTTCAAAACACTCAAAAGATTATGACAGTGGTATCTAGTGGACACTGGGACCCCCCCCCCAAATTAATTCCTGGCTACTTCCTGATCATTTTTAAGTTCTTACACTACATACTCTGGTACACGTACACACATGTACACAGCTTCCTCTCATGACCACCCAGACTGTAAATGAGCTCAGGGTTCATGATTGCATTGCTTCCCCCGATGGGACATTTCCTGAATTTCCTTCCTGGATGAGTAAGCGCTCCCAGTTGTTTCACTCTCTTCCTGCAGGATCCACCTCTTCGTCTGCTGGGAGAAAATGTTGCTTCCCCCCCACCACTGTTAAAAAAAAAAGAAAGAAAGATGAAAGGGATTGTCAGAATATGTTGGCGTTGTATAATGTCCACTTTGAATTGTTTGCTTATCATTCTGTGCGTAAACAGACGTTTGTGTGTGCGTATGCAGAGTTGTGTGTACTGCTGCGTATCATTTACACAACAAATATGTCCGTCAGACAATGTGTGAATATAGCAACGTATTTCCAGTACTGAGTAGGAAGACAGCAGTTAGTGAGCACAAAAAAACCCCAACGTTTTTATATACCGCAAAACGGTGCTGGACTTCCGGAAATTAAGCTCCTTGCAATGCTGTACAGATAATAACAATCATCTCTTCTGGTCAACTGCCCCCCCATCAGTTCTGGCAGAGATCAGTGTCTTATGGTGCAATTGGCATGCGCCAGGACTGATCCGCTTTTGGTATCTGGACCAGTACCGAGCCAGCTCCAGACTGGATGAAGAATTATTTTTCTGCAGTGTGGCCCAAATCAACACATACAGCCTCCTGGCTGACAGTGAAGTAGGATTGACCCCGCCCACTCTGGAACCTAACCACATTATATCCAAGCCGTGTCTGGAACGGGCCAGTAAAACAACTGTGATTGTAACACCGATCTTTCGCTTTGGTGTCACATCCGGGCTGAAATTTCAGCTGCTGTCACGGCAGCTGTAGTGAACCTAAAGGGGCAGAACGACACGCCTTTTAGCGAGCAAATAAAGGTCAAAACGTGTTTTAAATGCATATATTTAAAGTTTTTATCCAGAAAGATTTCACAGAGACTCATGTGATGCAGTCTTAAAAAAGAACAAAATCAGATCTTTGAGAAATGATCTGTTTGAATTTTGATTTAATACAAAAGAGCTGCAGGTGACAGCGCCCCCTGTCTGCTGGGAGGATGAGCAAAAGAGAACTCTTCCACACAAGTGTAGTTGAGCTCCATGGGCGTGTCTTAGTCTCGCTCATCCAGCCCCTCTTTCTAACTCCACCCTCTGAAAAGCGGGTCTGGAGTGGTGAGGGAACCATTGATTTAACCTAAACGTGCTCATTGGCTGAAGGCTCCTACATCATCGCTGTGACCTATTTGTCGCACAAGCAGGGCGACGATGGAGGAGGAAATGATTTTGTCCAAAAAACCCCCGCAACCGTTCTTCACCAAGTAGCGCACGTTTTAAAACAAAAATGACTCAAATGCTTAAGCTAGTATCTCATTGAGAGACGACCGTTTGGCGACTGTGACGACCGAATAATAGACGACTGCCAGACAAATTTGAAGTTTTTGGCGAACCGGGCAGCCGCTCTTTCTGCTGACCACTGTGAAGCGACTCCTGGGCAATATTATTGTGTGTATGTACGTTCGCGCAACTCTCTGGGGGGTGAGTCGTGACTCGCAAAGCAAGCACAAGTTCAGATATGGAGTCCGTACCGTATGTCGCGAAAGTCTAACACAAACCATGTCAGACCTCACTTTTGCTTGTAACAGGGTAATTTCTACATGCACAGTCACAGACATGTCAGACTGAAGACGTTTCATATGAAACTCGAACCATATTTAACTGCCAAAGGTAAATAAAAACTTATTTTACAATGACCCCTTTAATTGGGCCCTCTGCCTCCATCCGCTTCATAGAACATATTTGTTTTACTGGGCGACATTTTTGAAATTGATATGTGGATTAGTGTTTCCTTTCTTGTCAACAATAACCCAATGCTCCTGGGCTCACAAAATAATTAATAAGTGCAGGATCTGGATGCAGATAATCCTTTTATAACAGCCACCAAGTTTCATAAAAATGAGCTGAGTTTCAGAATACTTGGAAGAGATTGATAAACAGAGGCAGTGACACAAGCTCCTCGGTAAGGATGATTTAAAAAAAAAACCCTTGTATCCATGTTGAAGCTTTTTCTGCTGTTAAAACAACGATGGAGTGAAAGTCGGACAGGCTTGCGAGGAGCGGAACTTAGCCACTGTGAACACAGGTTTTTACTGAACTGTTCACAGAGCGAGCTAAGTCCTGCACCTCCACCAAACTCAGCAGGCTGAAGCCACCTCCTCCTCCTCCTCCTCCTTCTATGCATTTTTGATGCCAACCCTGCACAAGCAAGGCTACATATGAATATATATATATTTTTAAGAAAAAGGTAAAGTGCTTTGAGGAGGACTCCGATGTTGACGAGCACTTCTCAGGTGTTGGCGGACGGCTGTAGCTAGTTGGAAATCCCTGGCAATGTGATTTATATGACATCACAACCAAATCACTCTGCCAGGAATCCCACCGGCTAAACCGAGTATCCAGTATCCTGTTTGGAAAGATGAGCACGAGGGGGGAGCAGGGAGGAACACGCTGAGCGAAAGAAAGATGCATGCAGAAAGTGGGGGATTAGAGAAAGACAGATGATGTAGTGAGAGGCTGAAATAGAGGTCGAGGGAGGTAGCAGAGGGAGAGAGAGAGAGAGAGAGAGAGACGGGTGGTGGTGGGTTTTTGCAAAACCACTGTACGATCGGATGACTGCAGGTGTCTATCTGAGCATACATCAGCGGAACATTTAGTCCTTCATCACTGTGTAATTATGGGAAATGCACACACCCATACACACCAACGGCACCCGCACACATTTTTAAATGTTAGCACATGTGTAGCCACACGCTCACTGGCGGAATCTCTTTCACTGATGCACCTGGACAAGCAGGAGTGGTATTTCAAATCCATAAGTCATCATTTGCATGCAGGTGCGCTGATGAGTGTTAGTGAAAAGGTGAGCACGGCCCGTGCCAGACTGTTGGTAAAAAGTCAGTCCAACCAGCTGGGATTATGTTAGTCATCGGTGAGTGTGTTTCAGGTGGTAGACCTCGCTACGCCTGTCTGTGGGTTTGAAGAGTTCTTAAATTGATGCTGTTATGCAGGTCAGCACCTTACATGGATGTTCCTGGTACCTGAAAGTGCGTGGTTGACTTAAAGGACAAGTTCATGTTTTTACGTGGGCCTGTAATGTGAAACATTTGGGGCCCTATCTTGACGATATATGGCGCTCAGTCTATAATGCCTGGCACAAGTGGATTTGGGATGTGTCCACTCACACATTGCCACTTTGGCAAAAGTCCCACTTGTTCTTATGGCGCGCTGGCTAACGCCTGCTTCCGCTGGCCTCCACTAGCACCGCGTTGTGGATGCCGAGCTGCTTTAGAGGTTCGCTACCAAACTCCTGCCACATGATTTTTGCTGACGTTTGGCCAATTTTCTCGACTTTGCCCTGCGTTCACCAAACGCTGCGGTAAACGTTACAGTGAGTGTGCGCCTTGAACTATGTATGACGATTGTTCACTGACAAAGGTCCAGCAGTGTCAGCTCACCTGTAGGATGGACCTCACATGCAAATTCCTGAATGAGTGGAAGTACTGCAACCCGTTGTCTGCAGAACTTTTTAAAGGAAGTTCAAAACTGTGCAGCCTGTAATTAGCTGGACAGTTGATTTTGTGCGCGCTGTCCTGCGCAGTGTGCGCTTTGGCGCAGACATGAACTTTTTCTGTATCGGTTGAAGTGTATGATTAGGGTTTGTAATGTGTTTTTATCAAAATCAGGGGCTGTTACGCATATTAAAGATGTATTATGGGTAGTCTACATTTTTGTTTCAAACCATGTTTAAAGTCCGGACCCCCTGTGAAAACTGAATCCCACCCCATTCATCGACCTGCCGTACCTGCAGGAAGGAAGCAAAGTGGCGTTAAAATATGATTCAAACCAGAGTTCTTAAAGGTGTCTTTTTTCCATTAGTTATTGCTTTAATTTTTGTGTTCAATTCAGTTTAATAGTAGTGCACAGAGATGTGCAATAGTGCTTAATAAGGATAAATTAGGAAGCTATTAAACCTCCAAGTAACTTTGTGTCCACGGCGATGCGTTATATAACACTGACTCACAAGCACATGTGTTTCCACTGCTCCGTCACAGCGGGAGATCTCTGTGCCAACCTGCCAAACTGCCGCCACACTCAAGTGGATGCGTCACGCTGTGTATGTGACAACATTCCCATGCACAACTTCTCTGGTACATCGCGGGATCGAACCTGCGGCGTGTGGTCGTAGCCTTTAGCTATTTGCTGTTCATATTGTTTGGAACGTCGTGTCAAGCCGTGCTTTGATTTCAGATTCTGGTCTCAGCTGGTCACATTACAGCCTGGCCATCCGTTAAACACGATGACCCTGATTTGACACTTTAAAAATCGCTCCCGTTTAAGCATCTTTGGATAAATCAGGAAAGTATTAAACCTCAAACCCCAGTGGCAACCTCCACTGCTGAAAAATTAAGCCAACGCAGAAGTGCCAAAACCTCCAGTTCATTGAATGGCCACTTGAGGCTGGCTCCAAAAGTGAGTCAATCCCCATAAAACCCCATGTCAACATCCATCCATCCATTTTCTAAACCTGCTTATTCCAGTTTAAGGGTCATCGCGGGGCTGGAGCCTATCCCAGCAGCCATTTGGCGAAAGGCGGAGTACACCCTGGGCAGGCCGCCAGTCTATCGCAGGGCCAACACATACAGACAGACAAACACAGCACATACAGACAGACACACACATTCACACTCCCACTCACATCTACGGTCAATTTAGAGTCACCAGTTCACCCACCCTGCATGTCTTTGGACGTGGGAGGAAGCTGTAGCACCCGGAGGGAACCCACGCAAACACGGGGAGAACATGCAGACTCCACACAGAAAGGACCGGGTCGGAAGAGAACCTGGGACCTTCTCGCTGTGAGGCAACTGGTTTTGGTCTTTATAGCTAGTCTCATGACAACTATATGGGGGGGGGATTTTTTTTATGAGTGACAGCTATGGTCCACGTGACCAGCAGCCAGCCTCTAGTACGCTGCTGGTTCCTTTATGGACATTTTAATTGAATTATGAGATAATATGGCTTGCTGTGCGGTTAATTGTACGAACTGCGTATGTAAGAAGTTTGTGCTCCAGTATTTTTGGTGAGTTAAATTATTTAATTTGTATGTTAGCACCATTAGCACTAATTAGCAAGTCTCGATAGCTCGGTAACGTTAGTTACACTGATAGTGTCACGGTTATTGGCTATATTCCAGTCAGTGTTTTTAATACCTGTACCAAAGCCACCTGTTATTGGAGCCACCTCCCAGTCTGCAAAAATATGCATTAATCAATAACCCGAACCCAGGTTACCTAGCTCGTTAGTCTTAGCTAGCTTGGTAACTTTGAGATTGGTAGCCGCGTTCGGGCTTCATTCCTCAGGTGACATCGGTCTTGACCACGCTCCACCCCGTTACCCATTTATGGGTTAGCCGGGAGTTAGGCGGGGTCAGGCACTGCCACCCCACATAAACTTCAAACCCGTGGGCGATGTAACGGAGTGTTTGTCCATTATTATTAAAGTCCTTGCTTAAACCCGGTGTAAATATTGAGGAGCATCCACATCAGTCTCACTTTATCATCTTTATAATGTTACAAAAAAAAAAAATCCATCCACTTTGTTTTTGTTATTACAATATTATTCATTATTTCATAACCTTTGTAAACAAATTTAACAGCTCCATAGACAACGACAGCAGTAATATCAATTTTGATTGTTTTCTCTCTCCATGTATGTGCAAATAAACTGATAACAATACATATTAAATTGTGTATTAATGCCAAAATTGTCAAATAATATCCAGCCGAACAAAGTGAACAGGCTACTCGCTGGGTGAGCCACTGGGTCAAAAGACCCTATATATACAAAATTATAGTATAAGATTATAGTAGAAGCTGACAGGTATAAAATAACCATGTGTGAACATGTTTAACGAGGTCAAATTGTACACCATTGCAGTAAGATAATAGTTGTTGTAAAACAGATATTAAAGTTTCTAGCTAAAACATATCACATATCAATTCAATTCAATTTATTTATATAGTGCCAAATCACAATATAGTCGCCCCAAGGCGCTGCACATATCATGTCTGTCACTTTAAATGGAAAGGTGCTTGCCTCGCCCCCTTTTCAAAATCAGATTGGCGACCTCTACGCCTCTCCCCAGTAGGTAGTGTGGGAGTCTCAAAGAGCTTTAACCAGCTCAGTGGGCGTGTCTCAGAGCAAGCAGGAGCCCAGATATGGGCTTCCGTGACATATGTCACGTTATTCTAAAACAAACTGTGTCAGGCCTAAATTTTTATTATAGTCGAGGAGTCGCTGCATGCAAAGGCCAAGAAAATTGTTGGACTTCAACGTGAAACCCCAATCATATTTAAAAAAGAAATGTAGAGTTTAAAAAACTGGTCTTGCATAATGTCTACATCATCTTTTTCTTTTTTTATTATTTTCAGCACAAGTATGGATCGAATATAGTTTTTACTCAAATCATGAACCCCCCCCCAAAAAAAACCTCTCCTAATGCTGGGGGAGTATTAGTTACTCTGCCCCGTGTTTTTGAAACACACATTTCTTGAAAGCAACAGAATAGCAGAATACCAAGATTGTGCACCTTGTCATCGATATATTTTAATCAATAGATGTCTTTTGTGATCTTTTTTTTAAAAAGGCTGAAAGTTGTACATTATTCTAGTTTCTCATCCGTTATCACTTGTTTTGCTGTATTAAAGCTGGCTGACAAAAACGGCCCCAAGCTGCTCTGTTCCCTGGTTTGTCTGCGACAGCTCATCGAGGTAACTCAATAACTCGGTGCTGCCTGTCTGCCCGTCTCTGTTTTCATCTCACCTCGCACGCTCTCCTTCCAATTAACTGCCATCCCAATGGGTTATTTTTGGGCAGTGTGTTGCTCACTATCATTGCTGGCTGGCTGGAGTGTTGTTGAGACTATAATTCCATCTGTGGGAACTTTTTGGTCACCAAAAATGAAAACCAATACAAGTCGGACACATAAATTGCAGCAATTTATACAGAGCGCTTGAAAAAAATTATAGACTGCAGCAAAATGATCAGTGTCTCGGTATGTGTTTGAGTAAAACGAGCATTTTTGTTTCACTCTATGAACTACCAACATTTCTTCCTTTTTCTCAAATCACAAATTTAAAAAAAACAAACGGTCATTTAGAGCATTTATTTGCAGAAAATGACAACTTGGAAAAAAGATGCATTTTCAGACCTTGACGAGTGCAAAGAAAACATGTTTATATTAATTTCTAAACATCACAATACTAAAGCCTGTATCTCATTGAGAGATGACTGTTTGGCGACTGTGACGATTGAATTTTTAGACGACAATTTGGCCAAGTTTTTGGTGACATTGGGACCACATATTTGCAACTTTTTGACAACCTTTTACGAATTAGACGACCGCTGGGCGTCTTGTTGAAAGAATATTTGATGAATATTCGCTAAGCAGTCGTATGTCTGTCGTCCTCAAGTCGTTAATTACTCGCTAACGACCAGCAACCGCATTTTGACCATGATCCAACCTTGTAGCAAATGAAGCGAGCCGAGCGACTGAAACAGACTGGGGGGGTGACTTGGTAGAGGTCTATTGAAGCCTTCTTGGTAACTAAAAAGACTATTTAAAGAATAGATAGTGACAAGTTAGCGAAAATAAGCATCCGTTCATTTGCCACCAGGGTTTTCAACATGTTGAAAATCCGCAGGCGAATGACAGTGAAGCAAGCAACTAAATAGCAAACGTGGATACTGATTCTTACTGCTTCTGCTGAGAGAATATTTTCAGACTACATTGACACCAAGAACAAAATTAGACGAGTGGCCCTTCGTCTCTGTCGCCAATTGGCTGCAAGCCCCGTGAGATGCTGGCTTAAGATAGAATGGGATGGCCGTGACAGGATCTTGATGTGGTGGTCCTCCATCCATACCTTGATTGACCTGGCTGTGTGGCGCAGAGCGTTGTCCTGTTAGAAAAAACAATCTTCAGAGTTGGGGAATATTGTCAACGCAGAAGGAAGTAAGGTGTCTTCCAGGATAACCTTGGTCGTGACTTGATTCATGCATCTTTCACAAAGGTGAATCTGCTTGATTCCAGCTTTGCTGAAGCACCCTTAGATCATCACCGGTCCTCAACCAAATTTCAGAGTGTGTGTGAAACACTGTGGCTTGTAGCGGTCTCTGTCTAAACAATAGATGACCAGGTGTTAGGCAAAGCTGAAAGCTGGACTCATCAGAGAAAATGACCGTACTCCAGTCCTCTATGGCCCAATCCTTATGGTCTTCTGCAAACCTCAGCCTGGGTCTTCTTTGCTTCTCATTGATAAAGGTTTTTTTTCTTACTAGCTTTTCGTGACTTTAGTCCTGACTCTAGGCGCCTGTTTCAAACCATGCTCACCGCGCACTTCACTCCACCTGCCTTTTGCATTCTTGTTATAGGTTACTTCATGTCATCGTATGTATGGGTGTGTATAGGATTTTTATGCTCGCATGTCTCATGTGATAGCATTATGATGTGTTTCAGCGAGAATAAAACTTGTTTGGTCCTTGCCTGTGGCTGTGTCTTCACTCCAGCTGCTTGACAACTAAATGAGCAACAATTGGCCTGGCAAAGCTCCAGACTGGTTGAGCTACTCAGTAACAGCAGGAAGTACACACATGAATAATACCCTCCACTCACAATGCACGCATGCACGCACACACACATTTCTTACTTTCTGCCTTTCATTCTTCCGTGACCAAATGATGGCCATCCTAAGGCACAAAAATGGCTTTGGATTAAAAACAAAAAATAAAGGAATAGAAGGTATGAGAAGATAATTTAAATTACAGTCATATGTAAGATGTACTATGGGGTCAACATTTAGCTCAGGTAGTAGAACTGGTTGTTGGTTATCCACGATTGATTGGTTCAATCCCCATTTGCTTTTGAATTTGATTCACGAGCAAAATGCTGAGCCTCCAAACCACATAGCACTAGGTTGCTCCCACCCCCCCACGCATCATGAACGTAGGAGAAAAAAAAAAACGCCTAGAGACAGAAGAAAACATTGAGTTGCACAACCCCTGCTGCACCAGGTTGATGATGCGTACGTGTGTGTATACTTTTTTTGGGTAGGATAAACGGCCTGCCCCAACGGAAAGGATTATATTACCCGAGGATACTGGCAGATAAGGTTGGACTTGTTCTCATCATTATGATTGATTTTTTTTCCCATTGTTTTTGTTCTAACATAAACTAGACCATAAGCCCATGCTAACGCACGGCCTCTTGACCAAGTTAGTTAGTTAGATAGTTCGAGCTCACGTGATACGTCCCCGGGATGGACAACATGTAGGCATTTAAGATGATCAGCGAGTCCTGATGCAAAACTATGCCCCAGCAGGTAAACATCTGAAATCATGCCTTCCTATGTGTGAAAGAACACTATGAATACCTGTATAGTTGATGGTTGGAGTCTTTTGAAGCTGTCTGTTGACAAATGGAGCGTGGATGGCCCGATTTTTTTTTTTTTTTTGTAGCGATCAATGGAGAGAGGTGTTGTATGCGTGTGTGCCAATCGCCGGAAATGACGTTAATCCGAGATGGCAGCAGTCACTTTTAGCATGTGAAAAAATGAAATATGTAATTAAGTAATTAGTGGGTTGTTAATCGCGGCTAAAAATGTCCTCTGACACATCACATTTATGTCAATGATCAGTCTGTGCAATTGTAGAACCATAGGTATTCACATGGCGAAACGTATAGCGGCAGAGAGAAACCTGGTTCGTTCCTTTAGTAGTATATATAAGATGAAATCTGGGGGAAAAAATTGCCTGCTCTACTGAAAAAGTCTGTCCTATACAGGCCCTGAGGCCCATCAGGTCGGTGCTTATCTGCGGATACCGTAGCGTAGTGTGGATGAGAGTCTATGACTCCCCCTGGCTGGGACGCCAGTCCATCGCAGGTTACTTCCCAAGCTAAGGTCGATCCCCATTTACAGCTGGGTAGCTTCAGTTGGAATTGAACCCCAGTCTAACTCTTTTGCCACTGAGCGTCCTGGTCAGTTCTACTGAATTCATCACCAAAATGACCACTCAACACACACGGCTGTCAAGCAGTCAGAACATTATAAATTGTGTTTAGCATTGCAACTTTCTTTTGCCACACACCCCTTCTCTTTTTGATGTTGAAGCACAGCTTCGACTACCTTTCACAGTCTAGTCAGACTGTCTAACAAAGCATGCCGAGCCTTGAAAAACCACTGTTATAAGTTCAGTCAGAGGTGTTTTTGTCAAGTCACTATTTATAGCAAATAGCTACGTGGTTACATTTGCTGGGAATTGCTCTGCTCTTTTATGGATCTGTAATTTCAAAAACGTATTCGAGCAGCCTTGAGGATTCCGCCAAGACTGCCCATCCCCAGCACTTAGCTGAACGCGTCAAGAGTCCTGCAAACATATGTGCTAAAGCTTGAATTACATGAGGATTTGGAAAGAGATTTTGTAGCTCTCAAAGCAGCACTTGAAACTGGTAGTGAGAGTAAACATACATGAAATAGAAGAATGTGATTTGATGCTGCAAGTCGGCAGATCTCGCAGCCGTAAATATGAATGAAATTGGCGATTTATGAGATGAGTGAGCAGATGGCTGGAGCAGCTAATGGATCTAAAGGCAGCACAGTGGCGCATCGGATAGCGGTCTTGCCTTCCAGCAAGAATGATCGGTGTGCAAATCCCACTGTGCAAATTCTTCCTGTACATCTGAAGTTGTGTCAAGAAGGGCAACTGACCCTAAAACCTGTGCCACATCAACATGCGTATTCATACCCGATCTGCTGCGGTGACCCCGAGCAAAATGGGAAAAAGCCAAAAGAAAGAAGATTTTAAAAGCACAAATGAAGCAAGTCAACAAGGACTGATTCGTCTGCGATACTCAATTTGAATTACAGGACGGACAAACTGCACACCAGGAAATCTAATGAGCCTGTTGGCTTTGGCTTGATTAAGATATAACAGCGCAGCAAGTAAATCCTCTCATATCACGGCAATTACAAGCCTTTTTGAGACGGGCAATGGAGAAAAAAAAGGGAAATTCACTTCTGTTTTACATTATACTTTTCCCCCGAAAGTTAAATCACAGAAGCGCTTTCCCTGCCTCAGCAGGAAAAAATCAGTGGAACCAGATAGCAGATCAGCAGGTAGTTTAGAACGGCAGTTAATACATTTGTGGAAAACTGCTTTCTGCTGCCATCCGTCTATCAGGTGGGGAGGGTGTGTTCTTCTTGTGTGCATGTGTGACTAATCCAAACATCGGCACCTTCTCGACGCTGCACCCACAGTCTGACCAGTCTGTGCTGCTCCTACACCTTTCACAGTAACAGCCGGGGCTATTCTCTTGTGATTACCCCGTGATTTTAACAGCCTCAGCTGCGCTGTATTTTGGCTAGACGCTTTTTTTTTTTTTTTTTGGGGACAGAGCCAATGGTGCGCATGATTGGTCAGGATCTGTCTGGGGCTCGCACATGCCTGCTTTGTCCTAACGTGACCTGCAGTATTTACTAAGCGGCAATAAAAGAACTTTAACTGTTGGATGGAAGGCCGGTTTTGCCACCACGCCCCAACGTGTTAGAGGT
>OMMV01180649.1:0-11054 GCA_900302635.1 Chatrabus melanurus
TAGAAAGAGGGGCGGATATATGCGCTCTGCAGAGGTGCCTTTCTACAGTGCCTGTAGAAAGAGAAAAAATTATTACTTGGCTCGCCCAACACACGGATATATCCGCGGACACTGCACGCAAGTGTGTGTGTGTGTCCCTGCCCAGCTCTGTGCCACCTCAAAATTGTACGGCCTCAAAAATAAACAATTTTTCCCGTACATGGGCCGTAAATTAAATTTCAAATACGATGCATACGGGAAGCAAATACGTGATAGTGTGACACCGGCATTATGTGTATTTCTCTATTGCTACATTAGTCAATGAGTGCTTTGGTGGCTCATTTTAAGGTTAAAGCATTTCGCTTATTATTTTGTGTTAAAATTTGAATTTAAATAAGATAATGGAGTGTCTAATAAAGTGGCCGGTGAGTGTATTTGGAAGCTATTTTCACTCTTTACTTACGAGTCAATTAATAATCACAAAGTTAACTATATAATGTTGCTTGTGGACAGGGGGTGTCCTTTTTGAACATGTAAAGCAGATGAAGGGGCGGGACTTGATAAGCATTCTGGCTTTTGCCTGCTTTTTCTCGAACACATCAGAGATGTTGGTCCATATTGACATGACAGGCGTTTTTTATTCTAATGAAGACTAAGTGAAGTATTTTGTGCTTTATTTATTATCTATTGTAATCCTTATGTTTGTTGTTGTTCGAGACAAATAAACAAAACAAACAAACAAACAAAACAAACGATTTATGTTGCGCTCCGTGGAATACAAGAAGCGTTCCTGTTATAGAGATTGTAAAAGCCAGTTTTTCATTATCATGGTCTCTGTTGCTAGGTAGGACAAAACCCCCTCACGAATGCCATACATGTGAAAGCAATGCAGTAAACAATTTTTCCATCAATGCCAAACTTTAACATGATTGTAATTAATTTTTAATTGGCCTGAGTTTATTTTTAATGTGAAAATTTATCCACAAATCCTTTCCTGATGGTTGAATTCCTCATGTTTTCCAGCAGCTTTGGCAACGTAATACTAAACGTCCACAGCACAGTCTGAGCAAATTCCAAAGTGCAAGTTGTATTTGATACTGCAGGTAGGCAGAAACCTGTGGATGGCGCCTGCTGTTTCAGTTAAAGCACCGTTAAGACAAGGTTCATTATTCGCGTTTATGGGCTTCATCCAGTGCATGTGAGCATTTAGGTTCTGCAGGAGCAGCAAACTGTCACATTCTGTCTGCACACTTTGTTTGCAAAAGGTCATAATTAGCTCGTAGTTTTGAAACAATTATGGCAAAAGTGCACCACTTTCCCTCCAAGAAAAACACAGAACACATATGTGTAAAGAACTTGTGGTTTGTTGTTCCATTCGTATTCTTTGTCTAGTATTCAATGCATTAGTTCAATTAGGTGCCTGCAGCAAACTGTGGAAGAACGTGTTTTAGAGCGGTTGACTGTCCAACTCCACATATTTAAAATCTAAGTTGACCAAGCATAAATATTCTTGCATTCTAGAAACTTGACACTTTTTGTGAAAAGCAGCTGAGAATAATAATAATTTATTACCATTAGCCAGGTTGGGGAGGTTTTGGTGGATGAGGTGCAGACAAATGAAGCATAGTAAACAGCAGCTAGTGAGAAAAGGAAAAGATAATTATTTTTGTGTTGGGATACCAGCACCAGATTAATTAAAAAATGTGTGTGTATGTGTGTGTGTGTGTGTATGCGAGTTCTCTGTATAAATCCGCTGGTTGCACTTTGGCCTCAACTGAAAGTGGACTCTTAACTTCCAGAACCTCATTGTTGTGTTATAGTCATCTCATTGCGATGATAAGTTGAACACCCTCCCGAGAGCGGCCCCCGCCCCCATGCAGGCCCCCCGGCACCACACATCACCACCCACAGCAGCAAAGGCCGGACCAGGCGCCACAATAACCACACGTCCACCCCCGCCCAAAGGGCCACTCCCAAGTCCGGGGACAGCATGATGTCACTTCTAATCTATGTTAATTAAAGCTATCAACCAATGATAACATGTTAACAAAGCAGTGAATAAATAGTAGCAAGTGACAGTAGAAACAACAGTAAGAAGACAATACCATATTAATACACATTATAACAGGATTAGTATTGAAGCAATGTAAAAAGTGGCGACCACAGTATGTCATGTTCTTGTGTTTGTTTTCTGGACGCCGCAAATATTTTTTCTAAGGGTTCATAGTCTGCTAATAGATTTTTTCCAGTGTATAATGTTTATGTTGTTCTTTGATTTCCAGTGTAAGAGGATAGTTTTCTTGGTGATATTTAGAGTGATGAGGAGTAGTTTACAATCAATTTGGTTTGAGGTGAGTGCTGATAGATATATCAGCACTCACCCAATAAGCAAAGCATGGGGGAGAATGGAACGGGGCAGCCCAAAGCGTCAGACAGTCAGTGACCTTTTTCCAAAAATGTTTGATGGGCGTGCAGTTCCAGATAGCATATCTGGAACCTCTGGTGTATGTAAGCAAGTTTCAGTGAGTGCCAAATCCATTTTAAACGTTTTTTTTGTCCAGTATAATGGAATCGATGAATAACTTTGTATTGTATCAGCTGCATGTTGGTATTATTTGTCATAAAGAAAACATTTTTGCAAACATTCATCCAAAAGTCTTGATTAGAAGTGCATGATAATTCGTGTTTCCATTTCATGGTAGGGAGGGAAATTGTTGTGTCCGATTTATATATTAATCTATATATTTTTGATAGTAACTTTTTTGAAGTTGAAACTTAATAATTCTGATATCAAAGGAGGAGGATCTGATATTATTTGAAGTAATGTTTGATTTGATGGCTGATTGAAGCTGTAAATATTCCAGAAAGTGATTTTTACCTATATCAAATTCTTGACCATAGCAGGAAAGAGAGACTAAAATGTTATTATCAAAAATATGTTTTAGATATGTTAATCCTTTATTAATCCAAGATTGAAAATACAGAGCTTTCTTATTGAGTAAGAAGTCTGTATTGTTCTAAATGGGAGTGCTATTTGAGGGTGACAAAGTGGAATTTGTGATCTTGCAAAATTTCCACCAGGCTTTCAATGTTGCTGAGATCATTGGGGATTTGAAACACGAGTGGTGTTTGATGGATTGCCTGATGAATGGTATATCCATAATCTGAATCTCCTGACACATTGTTTCCTCAAGATCCATCCAGATGCTATCTGACAGTTTAGGATGAACCCACCTGTATATGTATTGCAGTTGATTTGCAATATAGTAATGGAGGAAGTCTGGAGCCTCTAACCCTCCGTGGGATTTCGATTTCTGGAGTGTAGCTCGACCAATTCTTGTTGTGTTATTTTTCCAATAGAATTTTGTATTAACAGAGTCTCATGATTGTAATCATGTAAGAGGTGGCTGAATTAGAATCATAGAGAATAAATAATTTATTTTGAGTAGCACTGTCATTTTTATAGTTGCTATTCTCCCCATGATCATTAATGGTAGATTTATCCAGCGCAATACATCATCAGTGACTGTTTTGAATATTGGGGTGTAATTGAGATTAACCAGCTCAGTGGTATGTACAGAAATGTTAATCCCTAAATATGTAATATTTTCAATGCACCACTGAGTAGGCTGTGAGAAAGCTGCCCCATCCCGTCCCCCTGTAGATAGGGCGAGGATAGTTGATTCTGACCAGTTAATCGAGTAATTTGATATATTTGAAAATATTTCAGTAAGCTTAATAGTAGCATGCAAAGATGAAGCGTCATGAAAAAAACAGTAATATGTCATCAGCATACAGGCTGAGGTCAGAGGTTGTAAATTGTGGAAAATCAATAGCATCAAGAAAGGCGTTAATCTCATCTGGGTTTGTATTCTTTTCCAATGAATATAATTTGGCATAAAAATTTTGAAATATTTCATTTATTTCTTTTGAGGACCATTTAGGTTTCCCTTCTGAGGTTTTAGTAGAGGGGATTATAGTTTTTTTCCTGATTACGATTAATCTGATTTGCTAAGTATTTTCCATATTTGTTGCTGTATTCAAAATTGTCCTACAGTATCTAAGTCTGTCTATTAAGAATTGTGTTCATTTGTTTAACATATCACTGAGATGAAGTTTGTGTTTCCATAATTCCTTTTCAGTTTCCTCTGTTGGATATCTCATTACGATGATAAGTCTCCATGGACTATGATGTTTGCAGATGACACTGATCTGTAGTGACAGTAGGGAGGAGTTTGAGACTAGCCTGGAGAGGTGGAGATATGCTCTGGAGTGAAGGGGAATGAAAGTCAGTAGGAGCGAGATGTAGTATATATGTGTAAACAAGAGGGAGCAAGCAGAGGCAGTGAAGGTAAATGAGTTTAAATAAATGGGATTAACTGCACAAAGTAATGGAGTGTGTGGTAGAGAAGTGAAGAAGAGAGTGCAGGCAGGGTGGAGAAGGGTGGGAGAAGTGATTTGCGACAGAAGGATATCTGCAAGAGTGAAAGGGAAAGTTTATAAGACAGTGGTGAGACCAGCTATGTTGTTTGGTTTAGAGATGTTGGTGCGAACAAAAAGACAGGAGGTGGAGCTGAAGATGCTGCGATTTTCTTTGGGAGTGACGAGGATGTACAGGATTTGAAATGAACATATCAGATATATCAGATGGACAGCGCAAGTGGGACAGTTTGGAGACAAAGTCAGAGAGGTGAGATTGAGACGGTTTGGGCGTGTACAGAGAAGGGATGGAAAGCTATATTTGGAGAAGGATGCTGAGGATGGAGTCATCATGCAGGAGGAGAAGATGGAGACCAAAGAGGAGGTTTATGGATGAGTTGAGGGAGGACATGCAGGTGGCTGAGATGTCAGAGAAGGAGAAGAAGGAGGAGGAGAAGAAGGAGAATAAGAAGAAAGAGCATGCTTGTGGTTAGTGCCGTCTCTTCACCACGACACAAGCTGAGAGTGTTTGAGAGCAAACGCAGTTTAAAACTCTCAAACCAAATACTAAATGTGCAAAATGAGAACTTAATTTTTTTTTCCTGAAGAGGTAAAATGAATGCTAAATTAAAGAATGATGTTGTTGCTAGGGTGGTTGCTATACAGCTGGCTCAGCTGTTGTAGGGAATTGGTTTGGTTAAACTTAAAAGAAGGCTAGAAACTAAGGCTATGCCACCATAAGGATACTGTATACTTGTGTGTTTTTATTAGTATATCCGTATGTCTACATGTGTTGTCTTCTTCTTCTTCTTTTGGCTGCTCCTGTTTGGGGTCGCCACAGCAGATCATCCGTCTCTGTCTCACCCTGTCCTCTGCATCTTCTTCACCCAACAGTAGCCCAATTTTCACAGAGTCCCTGTTGGACAACAGCAGCGGTGGCGGTCATTGTTATCCCGGGCCTCAACCGATCCGGTATGAAAATTCGATTTGTGATGTGCATGTTTGATTTGGCAAAATTTACGGAGGATGTCCTTCTTGATGCAACCCTACTCACTCTGATCTTGGGACCGGCACTCCGAATGCCCTGGGTTGTGCACCCAATGTGGCTGAGAGTTGATAAAATTTATGGTGTGCGCCGTTCCTCCTTCTACCCTCCTCATTTATCCGGGCTTGGGACCGGAGCTCAGAATGTACTGTGCTGTGTACACGCATATGTATCTGTAGGGTTTCACGCATATAACAGTGTACACTATGTGTCTGTTCTTACGTTGTATGAAGTACGGCAGGCCGACCTCATGCCTGAGTTGAGCGAAGCCGCGGGGAGGGTTGGGTATTTATGAAGGAATTCTGTAATTTTCAAAACTGCGGTTTGAGTTTCACTCTTTTTAACAAGCTGGTTTGGGCACTGATAATGGAAAACGGCTGTGGTGACAGAAAGAGCGAGCGAGAGAGAGACTTCTGGCTGTCCTTGGATTCACTTCCCATTTCTCAAAATAATCTTTTTGCTGTTTGCCCTTCAGGGAATTTTTGCATGATCATTTGTGGGCGGCAACAGGAAAACATGGCGGAATCGATACAAAAAGAGCAGAACGTACAAGTTAAAAACCATCACTCAATGTGCCATCAGAGACTCTCAACCTCAAAATCAAAAGCGCGACTCAGAGAATTATTTCAGTCGGCTGTAATAATTCTAGGTTATTGCTGTTATTGTTGTCACGGCTGAGTAATTCAAGACGTGATTCAAGTGTGAATTTATGATCAACTTGGCAGCTTCCACACAATGGAGTCAAAACTGACCTATTAACTCACTCAGTAATAAAAGTGTTTTATTTCATCTGATTGCTAATTCATGACATCATTCACATTAGGTATCCATAAAATTAATGTACATTGCACAATATAAAAAAATATTTGTAATTTTTAAAAAACACTCTTGCTCAAACATGACTCAGCAAATGCACTTTATTCACATATAATAAAGTGGGGAAAAAAATCAAACAAACACATGGCACATTAATTTATTGGATCCTCATTAAGGGTGAAAATGACATCCTGAGATCCAGCTACAGTGTATAGGATTTAGGGGTGGTTATTAGCAGAAAACCAAGTGAAAGAAAATAGACAGACACTGAAAAAGGCAAGAAGGTGGCAATATCCCACAGAAACTATCACCAATGCAGACTATGGAGATGAGCTCGCACTCATTGCAGATGCAATAGCACAAGCCGAATCTCTACTACATAACCTGGAACAGGCAGCAAGAGGCATTGGGCTCATCGTAAATACACATCAAATGATAATGTTTGATGTCAATGAAGTCCAAGACGTATACAGCGACTTGGAAATGTTCATTATCCATCCCCTGACTTGTCTAAAGAAAAATGGCTGTAAAAATGACAATTTAATCCTTATATTTGGAATAAATTGCCCCCGTCCCAACTTTTTTTGGAATGTGTTGCAGGCCTTATGCAGAAATGGATGTATATTAACAAATGAAATGAACTTGATCACACAAAACATGAAATATCTTGGGTTCATACTGTCTGCAGTGAAAGTCAAAGTAAATGTAAGGATTAGTTTTTTTTGTAAAATTTGCATGTTCCATATCGTCCCAATTTTTTCTGAATTTGGGGTTTTACATTCAACAGCTATAAGAAGACACTGAATGCCATATTGACGACCTACCAGAAGTGCTGAATGATAGGAATGGCTAGCAGGGAAAAGTCATGAGAAGAATCCATGCAATCAGCATGACATGATGATGATGATGATGATTGGTGTAAATGGAATATAGCATTCATAACCATAAGCTTACAATGAACCCTTCATATCTACAAGGTAGTGAGCCCCCTCATTTAGGCCACCATACTGTACCATCATGTTGATACAGTAGCTCAAAATGGACAAACTTATCCGCCATTCGCATTTTGCAGTGCAGCCAAAGGACTGAAGAAAAAAAAACACTACTGGTTGCTAGTCCAGGCTAACAACTTTGAGAACCCTCATTTCTGTGAAATAGAGGATCATACATATTGTTTGTCACAAGCATAGGCAAGGGACCATGAATCCCCATTGGCAAATAAGAGAAAATTAGAAGGGAAACAAAATCATGACTGGCGATAGCATAATGCATTCTGCAACTTCAGCAGTAAACGACACTAAATCCTGCACACTGTAGCTTTAAGACCCACCTGTGCATAATTAGTGCTGCAAAATTTGAGACCAGTCCCAAAGAAAGTCCAGTGTTTTATTGACGTAAATCCATCTTTAAAGAGAAAGATATTTGTTTGCTTTAAAAACACAGAAATGCAGAATCTTTGAACAAACAGGTCTGTGCAGAACATGATGCATCAGACAGAGAACATACTGAGAAAAACATCCAGTTAAAGTGACAGTAACAATATGACAATATACTGAGTAAAAGGAACAATATATTGATTTAGGATAGTTATTCTCATGTCCACAAAATCACATCACAGAATTGTGTTGGAAGCTTTACATCAATCATTAAGAAATACAAACAGGATGGTACTGCATGGTAAATCTGTATCAAGTAGGCAGTTCTCAAAAACTGTGTGATCACAGAAGAAGAAGACTAGTGAGGGAAGCCGCCAAGACATCGATGGCAACTCTGATGAAGTTATAGGTTTCTCTGGCTGTGATTGGAGAAATTGTGCATAGTGCAACTTTTATCTGTTGCATCACCACTAGCAGCTTCATAGTGGAGTGGAGCAGAGAGGAATTTTCATACAACAAAATAGATCAAATCTAGGCTCGCATCTCTCATGTGCCTTCTGGCAAACTGTAGCTGAACTTTCAAGTCTTCTTTTTAAGGAAATCCTTCTCTGCGCCACTCCACCATGATGTTGTGGAACTGGTGATGCAACAGACAAAATTTGCACCATGCACAATTTCTCCAATCACAGCCAGAGAAACCTATAACTTCATCAGAGTTGTCATGGATGTCTTGGAGGCTTCCTTCACTAGTCTTCTTCTTCCATGATTACTCAGTTTTTGAGAACTACCTACTTGGCACAGGTTTACCATACAGTACCATACTGTTTGTATTTCTTAATTCATTCATTTTCTATACCTGCTTACTCCAATTAAGGGTCACGGCGGGTGCTGGAGCCTATCCCAGCGGTTGTATTTCTTAATGATTGATGTAAATGAAGCCCAAGCCATATTCAGTGACTTGGAAATGTTCATGTATCCATCCCCTGATGTGTCTAAAGAAAACTAGCTGTAAAAGTGGTGATTTGCTTGTTATATTAAAGGGTGCAATTACTTATTGAACACATCATTTTGTCTTTTTTTTAAAATTTCATTTATGTCATGTTGTTGAGATTAGTTTTCACTGTGAGTTTAAAAGGAATTATTTTAGAAATTTTTATATACAGAAGCCCAATTTTTTTGAAAGTTTGATGTCATTACATAACTCAGATGTATAAAAGCTCAAGGGTTCAAATACTTTTTTTTTTGCCACTGTATATGCAAACAGACTTGATACAATGTACGTATTTGTGATTTACAATAAAACAGATAACATCTCATCTTTGTAGGTTCACATACATTAATGTTCACATGCACAAAATGAACACTGATAACGGTCCTCCCAGAAATAAAATCAATCAATAAATAAGTACGATTTCCATACAGTTCTGGCACATGGTTGATGCAGCACCCTTTAAGGGAAATATGAATTTATTGTTGATGGTGCCACCTGTGGTATAGGCCTAAAGAATATGTCACTGCTGCCACTACATCATAAATTTTTGATATTAAAATATAATACAAGCTCCACTCATACATTCAATTACTACGTACTAATCATAGAATCATTTTCCTTTACAAACGGAGTACAGATTTTACAATCGCTATGTTCCAAGTTGTACTTCTTGTTCCAACATCTGGATGCCAGGTAGCTGACCCCCCGCATCGCATCTAAACATACACACACCACCACACACACAAATATACACACTGCAGTCCAAATGACTAAGGGGCCCGTTAAACCAACGAGAAATACTTAGCCCCCAGACTGGGAAAATAAAAGTTTAATGTAATGGAGCCAGCTGTAAAAGCACAGAATGGTACAGAACAGACTAGAACATCGGTGAACAGAACGTGACTTGCTGTAACCTTACCTGTACCTGGTCTGACTCGGGGTCAGCTCTGGCTTCGCTGCCTGGGGAAAACAGGACTGTGTTGAAATCAGTCAAATGACAACCGGCAGGTTGCGGTTGGAGTTTATGGGGTTGTAAACGATGAGAGTTGTTTGTTGACACAAGCAGCTGGACTTCGGTTCTTCTGCAAAACATTTATTTGATGTATTTTGAGATTGGTTCTGTGAGAGTCGGGTCTGTCTTGCTTGTAAAGTATTCCTGTTGATTTGAATTTATTTTACAGAAGCGGGTGACATCATAGCTCAGTTCTCTACATCAGCAGGATCAGAGACCAAATCCAGCTTCCAGTTTAAAGTATTATTGACTGACAGTGACATATTTGATATTTTTATTCCGTATCTTGGTGATTGTGCCAAACTGTGGTGTTAAAACAGAGGAAGCATGGCCGCAATGACGCCCCAAACTGTGTGATGCAGATGGCCTGATTTATATTGATCTGTTGAGAAGAAATAACTTGTTTCTATATTAACATAAACAGGTGTGTTGTTCCTCTTGGTGCAGCTTTACAGCCTAAAAACAAGAAAACGTCTTATTGTGAACCCAAATTAATGATTTTATACATAGAACTTAACAACAGCTACACAAAAATACATTATTAAACAGGATGTGGCTGCAGGCACAAGACATTTCCACGCAGTGGCACTCCGACACGCCGAATTGTTACAACAGAACCCAGTAACGCCATATGGTGATTAACATGTATTGCAGTACTGCTTTACTTTATGAGAGGTTTTGTCTTGATTGTCTTGCTCTCATGTCTGCTTTCTCGCATTCATTTCCCGTGTTTAAGCTCCAGTTGCCGACCCTCGCTGCCTCTACGTGTTTCCTGAACATCGCCTGCCATTTCTTGATCTGTCAACCTGGTATATTTGCTGGCTGTGTACTTACTCCCTGCTTGTTTCACTGGATTACTTGCTTGCTGCTTCCCTCATGGACACTGTTGTTTGACGGACTGCCTTCCTGTGTGCTGAACCCTCACCTGTGTAGCGAGTTGCTGACAGAGTCTGGACAACTTCATCAAAGATAAGATCCTTCCTTTTCGTTTACGACAAGATGTACCCCTTTCAAGAGACTAGAGCGTGAAGAAATTACGACTTTCCACTCATATTGACCTCCTTGAAAATACGAATAAGATAATAAACTGTGAACATTTCACGGTTCACAGAGGGGACGAGAGGACATAAAAATCACTCCTGCATTGACCTTTGACATGGAGACAAGTACGTTCGTCCCCAACCAGCCTCCCTTTAATCTTGGATAATAACCAGATCTTAACCATCTGTGCCCTCAAACCTGGAACTTTACCTGGGTACATACTGCCCCCTTTTGGCTGGCAGCCGAATCTGACCTGGACCATACAAACGAATTTAACTATCTTGGGTTAAATTTAATAACTCTGTCTTGTACGTTTAGTAATACTTTTTAAGGAAACTTGTTTATGATCTAATGTGAAAATGTGAGTTTGTTATG
>OMMV01180650.1:0-21489 GCA_900302635.1 Chatrabus melanurus
ACACTTTTCCGCAAAGCTCCCGCGGTTACTACCACACTTTTCCGCAAAGCTCCCGCGGTTACTACCACACTTTTCCGCAAAGCTCCCGCGGTTATTACCACACTTTTCCGCAAAGCTCCCGCGGTTATTACCACACTTTTCCGCAAAGCTCCCGCGGTTATTACCACACTTTTCCGCAAAGCTCCCGCGGTTATTACCACACTTTTCCATAAAGCTCCCGCGGTTATTACCACACTTTTCCATAAAGCTCCCGCGGTTATTACCACACTTTTCCGCAAAGCTAAAATGTATCCGTTAACATCTCAAAACTGTCTTCTGTTGAAGAGTACGACATGCTTTTCATGGGATTTATGAACAAATCACATACCCTGATTGAGTATCTGATTTGTTTTTGCACCACAAACGTAGCCAATCAGGTGTCAAATATCAGCAATGGGAGACTGCCTTAAGTCCTGAATATCCTTTGGAGTTCAGTCAAATCAATCAAAAAAAAAAAAAAAAAAAAAAAAAAATGAAAAAAAGTACAGCACAGAATTATTATTTTATTTAGATCATGTAGAGCTTTTTCCATTTTTGGGTTAAAGACCATAATAAAAAACAACTACAGTAAAACGGGGTGACAAGGGACAAAAAATGAAAAAAAAAATTTTTTGCCCTGAAACCAATGAGATGTTTGCTAACTAAAATTTTCGTGGTTTTTTTTCTCAAGAAAAGTAATGCAATGTTTCACAATTTTCTTTGTAAATTCACTGGTTTAAGGGCAAAAGAAAACCATTTTCACTTTTGTCCCTTGTCATGCTGGTTTACGGTATATAATTAAGCCTAAATTGATTTACACACAAATTTGGCTAAACTATGCAAAACTATGAACATCAGCTACTTGCCCATTCTGAGTGGAAAATAAAAACTACCATTGGTAAGGCAGTGCTGCCCACAATGAGTGAATTAATTGGTTTAAAAAGGGTTTTAAACACCTGGTCAGATAATTTGTGTATTGGAGGCACTGAAAGTGAATGCTATTCATTTTCCTTCAAAACTGAAAAATACTTTTATAAAAATTGCTAGTAATTTCCAGAGACAAGTTTATAATCTCATATTTTCAAGATTTAACAACAGAAATCACATAATCATGTAATTTGTTTATTTACGTGGTTTACGGTGATTTCTCTTCATTTTCCATTTTAGAACGTCCTCATGAACCCTGAAAACTGCCCTGTGATGTACTGAGCTCTGGCTAAGAAAGTGGTTTGTTCAAAGGACTGCATGACGCTACACTTTACAACATAAACAACACCCCATTCATTATGACTCGGAACCTGATAGCAACAAGGGGAATCTCGACCCTCCCGTCAGGCTTTCAGAGGGCACATTGATCCATTCATTTTGTCGATTTTCGTGGTCTGGAGTGACCGAGTGGCTCTGTAAATTGAATGGGGGCTGAGGGATTACAATGACCGTATCCGATGAAGAGGTCCTGCATGAGTGGCGAGGACATAAATAAAGTCAAAGGTCGCCCATTTTACTATGTCAAGAAGGAATATCTAATCTCACGTCTGAAAGTCCCTTAGTGGCCAGTATGCTGCAGCAGACAGCTATTCACACTTTGGAAGAGCTTGAACTCCAAGCATAAAAGAAACCAAGAACCAAGCTTATACCTACAACGATTGATGTTTTATTATCTTATTGCATACTTTGGAGTAAAAGTCATACTTCTGTAATGTTTTCTAATTAATGAATAATCCAGCATGAGCTCCTCCATATATCTTAAATGCTTCTGCACCAAATGCCATGGATACCTACACTACTGGCATCTGCATTGGCGCCGGAGCCCACAGAAGCTAGCGCCATATTCACTGTCTTCCAGTGTCTTCTTCGGTTGTTGCTGTTGGCTCATCCCCATTACATATAAAAAATAAGGGTCAGATAAGAAAAACACAACATAAACACGGTATTAAAAAAAAGTACCTATAAAAAATTATTCATGAAAAAAAAAAACACTCCCTTCATAAAAAGTTGAACCCTCATCATATCAGCCACAGATCAGACAACAGATGTGTTTCAACAATAATTCACAAGCTCTTCTCCGAAGACGTGTGACCATATTGTGCCCTATATTTGCTGTGATGTCTTCATGTGTGATGACAGGTCATTTCATTGTGACCTCAGATGAAAAGGCTTGACCTTCAAGGGCAACTTCAAACTCCACGCCATGCGATCTGCTATTACGTGTCAGCTGCTTTGCTCAGCTACACGGCCATAAGGCACATCTGAGCACTGACCACGGTGCCGGTCACGGTGACAGACGTTATGAAAAATCACTGCAAAAGTAGAATAGTGATGAACTCGGACAAGTGACATAATTCATTTGGTGCATGAGAGTGTCCCCATTTCAAGACGGCTTACATGCTCTGTACAAAACGATACACCAAAATCAATAGTACAAGTTGGAGGAAACAGATACTTGAGACTAATGGACACTGGGAATTGTGGCTGATGGGTACAAAGGGCTGAAATTCACATTGATACGGACGTCACAGCCCAGTGGGCTCCAAGAGGGCGAGAGGAGGTCACAGGTTGCTTTGACAGCCTACCTCCTCTTAATGGAAGCCTATCGACTGAATCGGGAAGAGGCTACAGTGACTAACACGTAGCCGGGAGGCGCGGAGTCTGCATATGCTCGCATTGAAACAAATGTGTCTCGGGGTGTTTGTAGGCGTGCAAATTTTGTGTGTGAGAAAATAGGCGTATTGCTTTCTTAGCCGTCCACAGGGGTTTTTGTTCTGATCAATAGTGGATTATTGAATTACACAGATCCAGGGCAGTATAAGCTTTGAAACATGAAATTAAAAAAAACCGAAACTTTAATGTTTTAAACTTTGCAGATACAACAAATCTAGTAAGATTTATTATCTTTATAAAAACATCAACAAAACATCATAGTAACACAAAAAAAAACGTGAAAGTCAGCGTATAAAGTGTAAAAGGGAATATCTCTGCACAATTGAACATCAATATTAGTTTGATCTAAATATTTAGGTTGGTAGAACCTGAAATGAACAGCATTCAAAAGAGAATTTTGAGTTTTTGCAGACTTTAGAGGGGACTGCTTATTTAAAGCATGTTTGGTCACAATTTTTTTTTCCCCATTAAAAACCAAGGGAATGTGATCTAACAGAAAATCAACAACCAATGTTTAGTTAGAATAAAGAAAATGTATTTCAGGTCAAGTCTGGGACTATGCGTTGGCGCCATCTATCACTGCATCCTCTAACTATGAAACTGCCTTGGGTCCTGCAGACTCCGACACCCAAAGCCATCCAGTTGTCCGCTTAGGTCAGTGGTTAGAGTCAAAGTCTCACAACCACACAGTATGACAA
The DNA here is from genome assembly GCA_900302635.1 of Chatrabus melanurus. Lineage (NCBI taxonomy): Eukaryota > Metazoa > Chordata > Actinopteri > Batrachoidiformes > Batrachoididae > Chatrabus > Chatrabus melanurus. Next base: position 3,378 of record OMMV01180650.1, read on the forward strand.
GAAGCACCACGACTCTAAAGACTTGGACCTTCATTCTCCCGCAAAGATACTGACATCGCCAAACACCTCTGTCCAGCATCCTTACGACTTCGTAAATGCATCCCAAATGTCTCTCAATCACAAATGCTGAGTTTTCACGGATGTGAATGTCACTGCCAAGAAAAGTGAACCTCTCATCGAGTTTGACAATTTCAGTAAAAAAGACACACTTCTGATTGCTGAGTCCAGGAAGTCATAGAAAGGCTGGATCTTACTCTTGATCCAGGACAATCAAAAACCCAGAGATTCCAACTCCTCACTCAGCTTCTCATGTGCTGCAACCAGGGCATTCTGGGCACTTCTGCAGACCTTGCAGCCGGAGTCTCCAGCAGTAAATTCCAGCGCCTGAGGCCCACTGGCTGACCGCAGTCCACAACATCCCCTGGATGGGACTCCAGTCCATTGCAGGGTATTCCCCAGCCAAGGCTGGCACCCAGTTACAGCTGGGTGGACTGAGGCAGCGCAGAAGAAATGTCTCAGAGGACATAGAGAAGTTAGCCTGAAGTGGACACTCCTGGAACTGAACCCTCCACTATAGGTTGATAGTCCAACGCCTACGCTACAGAACCAACTGCTCAACCTGATTTTAAAAACTTTAAATCAATTTTCATTTAAAGCACCACTTAGGAGGACTAATGTCAAGATTAGAGCCAACACGATTATTCCATTAAGTGATTAGTCACATAGTCCTGGGATACAGCTGGAATGGTTACGTTGGGAGACTAAGATGAGGAGTATCACTTGCATCGTAAGGAAACGTAAGCTACGACATTTTGGCCATATGGCACGTTTCTCTGAGCATGATCCAGCATACAGGTGCCTCAGTGTTGAGGACCTTAGTGGCTGGAGAAGGCCAAGGGGACGCCCACCTTTCACCTGGCTACGGCAGATAGGTTACTTTCAAGAGGTGGGGATGGACCAGTTGTCTGCCTAGGTGGTTGCCATCCAGGACCCAGTTAGGTTCCGTGTTGACGTGGTTGCGGCAATCCGCAGCACCAGTGCATGCACCCAGACCTGACCTGTAGTGTAGCTGCAATCCACATGTGGCAGCACTGAGTGCACTCTGCCAGTGAGAAAATGAACAGTGTTGATTTTACAAGATTACATATACCGGTATTCCTTTATGCAATAAAACAAACATGGTGTTCGCTCAATGTACCATCACCCAATATGTAAATTTCACAAAAAAAACCCCCAAAAACTAAAAAACCCTCCCTTCAGTTTGACATTTTTCTTTCATGTACAAACTGGCTGATTCAACATGAGAACGTTAGTGTGAAAAAGACAGTTAATCGACAGCTGGTGATTTCCTGTCAATTTAATTTCTTCTTCCAGGCAATTGCCAACAGAACATTAATCTGACCCACTTCTCTTTTGGCCAAAAAAAAAAAATAAAATTTGCACGGCAGTCATTTTTGTTTGCTTCTGAATTGGTCTTGTCCTCAGCCAGCTCTCCCTACGGGCTGAGCAGCTGCACATTACGCATCAGCTCATCCAGTGTGACAGCATGAAATCAGAAGTCAAAAAGCCCAGTCATGGGAATTTATCGTCGGCAAACACACGTATCGCTGAGCAATCAGTGACTGAGTGGAATACAAGTCGAGCTGCGGCTGACATAATGAAAAGGATGACTGCTCCCTAAACAGGGATCACTGGATTGTGGACTAATAGCCTGAGTGGCAGCCAGGTAGGTGCACCTGCGGCATTTAAACAGGCTGCGATGAAGCCCTGTGAGAAGGGCTGAAAATGACTATTTTCATTAGCCATTCATTTGGTTTAGTTTTAATAAGACATTAATCTTCATAAAAAAAAATGAGAAAAAAAGTTACTAAAAAAAAAACCCCAAAAAACCCCGCAGGATTTCCATTTGCCATTATTGAACAAGCTGACATGTCATCTTTACCGGTCTGACAAACTATCCAAAACCCAAAAGATATTCAATTTAAAGTGACGGGAAAAAAAATACCGGCAAATCCTCACATTTGACAACCAGGAACCTCAAAGTTTGGCTTTTTCTTTTTTCTTTATTTGGTCAATTAATTTCTAACAATTATGAAAATAGTTGACAATTATGTTTCTGTCGACTGAGTCATCGTGTCAACTCTATTCAAACTAAAATCGACTTATAGCTACTGAGAAACAACCAGTACTTCCAAAACCTTTACATATTCATGTAGAATATCATATCAGGATTTATTCATTGTACTAAGGAAAGAGCAGGTAGCTGAGTGGATATGGAGCTGGGCTAGTATTTATCAAGCGTCTCAGAATTACTCATAAGAGCACTGCTAAGAATTGACGTAAATCCCCCAAAAAAATTCTTGGCTCAAGGTTGCACTTAAAAGTTAGTTATCGAGCATCGCAGTCCCACTTTAAGGGAAGTGTAGTCAGTCTCAGAGCTGATTTACGACACGTTGCTGTGCCGCAAACGGGATTCTGGATGACGGCGCGCCCGCTGTCATTCATTTATTTATTTTATTTATTTTATTTTTTATTGAACACTTCACCTACATTAGTCCACCAAACTGTACATTTATGACGGCTGCGCCGTCATTCATGACGGCGGGCGCACTGTCACAGCTGTGACAGTGCGCGGAAATATGCATAAAGTGCCTAAAGTGAGCGGTGAGATGACGTATGTCACCAAGTCAGTCACAAAGCTTATGCCCGCTCTGTACAAACGATACAGTTTGATTAACTGGGCGTCGTCAAACGTTTCGGACACATTCTTTCTTTCCCGGAAGATCCGCACGTCTCGGCCTCCGTACTCCCATCACAGCCCCCCTACTGGCAACTCTTAACCACTTGAGAGACCTCCCGAGCTCTCTTAAATAATTGGGAGAGTGAAGAGTGATTCTTAGCTTTAAGAATTTTGATAACCAGCATTTATACTTAAGTTTGAAAGTAGGAGTAAATTTCATGAATTCTCAGCACTTAAGACTAAAATGGCGCTTTGAGAAGCTTGATAAATACCAGCCCTGGTCTGCTAGGGTTAGGGACTATTAATCTACATTGTCTCAGTCCACCCAGCTGTAAATGGGTACTGGCCTTGATTGGGGAAGTAACCTGCGTTAGACTGGCGTCCCGTCCAGGGGGAGTCTTAGACTTTCATCCACTTCATGCTGCAGAATCCGGAGAGAAGCACCGGCACCAACGGGCCTCAGGCCTATAGATGACTAAGGAAACTATGGGAAATGTAAAATGAATAAATAAATAAATAAATAGTAAACATTTTTCAAAAAAAGTTTTTAAAAAATAAACAATTTAATTTTTAAAATTAGAATTCATTTAAATTTAAATTAATTAAAAAATTAAACAGCACCTACCCAAATTCTGGTTTTCAGCCCCCACATTCATGTTTTTTTTAACAAAAAGACTATAATAAGTATACATAATTAAAATAAATAAAGAAAAATATAAATTCTATTGGCTTGAAAATCTGGATTTGGGGACACTGTTTTCTATTAAAAGAATTACAAAAGAGTGTCCTGTTAATATAAAGGTTTTTTTGTTTGTTTGTTTGTTAGTTTTAAACACCAACATAAGTTTCTTAAGGGTTGTTCAGAGACATGAATTTGAGTTTTTCTTTCAGCCAAAAACACTGCCTCACAGTCTGAGAAGGAGAATGTTAAGAAACATACTCCAAATCTGTCTGGAGTAGGCAGTTCTCAAAAACTGAGTGACCATGCATGAAGGAGACTAGTGAGGGAAGCCATCAAGACTCTCATTACAACTCTGAAGGAGTTATAGGCTTCTGTGGCTATAGTTGGAGAGACACTGCAGCATGCAAATTTTACCTGTTGCATCACCAGTTACTCGGCTTCATAACAAAGTGGAACAGAGAAGGATTTCTTTCAAAAGAAGATGCGAAACATTGGCTAGTTTCACAGACAGTGCATGGAAAACTGAAGCCCAGATTTGATGTTTTCTTGTATGAAACTGTTACTGGTTGTACAACAGCCAAGAGCTACACGCATAGTTTCTCCAGTCACATCTACAGAAGCCTATAACTCCTTTGGCGTTGTCATGGGTGTCTTGGTGGCTTCCCTCATTAGTCTCCTTCTTGCACACTCAGTTTTTACAACTGTCTACCCCAGACAGATTTACCATACTGTTTGCATTTCTTAATGTTGATATAAATCAAGTCCAAGACATATTCAGTGACTTGGAAATGCTCATGTATCCATCCTTTGACTTGACTAAAGAAAACTGGCTGTAAAAGTGATGATTTACTGTAAATGCATCATAGAGTGCAAATAACTGTCATGAATACACTTTGTAATTTTTATTTCAGTACATGAAAACATTTTTTTTGTTGCTGTTGTTTTACATTGTGTATTTAAATTCAGAGGTGACAATAACTCTGACCAGGACTGTATACTTGTACGGTTCCCTTTATTATGCCACCTGTCTACCAAGCACATGTGTGTGTTTGGACGCTGAGTCAACAAATCACAACACGTGACGTGAGAAGCTACGTCTGTCAGCATGTCAAGATTCTGTGCAAAGTTTTCAAGCCTGGAGATGACAAACATGCCCTGAAGGCAGCACTGCAGATCTGGTCACAACAGTGCAAAATATTTTGTGTCGACACCAGAACTCTGACCCCATTCACCAGCTCTTTGGTGACCCAGAGGCAAACCATTTTTAAATAGTCTGCTATTTCTGTTTGATGCACTCATCTGAAGCGCATCCAAAAGCTGAGAGTGATCTGCAGATACAGATGGTGCAAAACAACTAAATGTTCTGTTAATTACAGTGTTATAGATGCTCAGCTTCCACCATCAAGTCTACAACAGCAATCAAACTTGGAACTTGTGTGTTGGACAGGTATTCTGATTTCAAGTATATTTTGTGTCACAGCATGCACACTGAACATAAGTGTTGTAGTCTCATGCAAATATATTTTTATGTTTTGCTCACATTTTCAAGATTCTAAATCATAAAAGTGCCACTTGATGAATTCCTCAGAACATTTCAGCTGTTAAGCGGAGTCACCGTGACAGCAGCCTGAGGTTGAACTCTAATCAGCATCATGATCGGAGATACGTGGAGATGCTCAAAAGACTCTCATGCAACCTGTCATCTGCCATCTACTCCAGCGTTAAACACAGCTGTCAACATCGCTCATGAGCCGACGCGAATGATGTGCTGCAAAGGTCACAGTTCAATTCAGACAATCACAAAACATTTAAGTAATTTCTTTTGTATGGCAACACCCACATGCTAATGCTTTGCTATTAAAATGATTATTTTACATTATTAAATACACAGCGAAAGACGAGGACCTTCTAATTTTCATTTATCAATGGGTATAAGATAGGTATATGATATATTGGGGGGGCGGGGGCAGCCAACCAGATCAAGAACACCCACCAAGAGGCAGGTACGTCTTCAAATCAAGAAAAAGCCCCATCAGAGTAAAGAGACAAACAAGATACGTCAACAAGAGCATGCCAAAAAATAAATAAACAAACCAAAAAAAAAAAAAAAAAAACTATATAGACACAGAGACAGCCTTGACCTCTGCAACCTTAAACTATGACCTCGACATGCCAAACTGTCCAAGATAATGCCAAGGTACGCACATGGTTCTTAAGCTATCACACTCACACACCAACCAAACAAACCCAGTTAGTGCCAGGTCTGCAAACATAATGTTGATTTACAGGTAGTAAAAACGCACATTTTTAAGCGATTATTAAAACTCTGTATTGGCGATTGTCACCATAAACTAATAAAGACAATATAACAACAAAAATTATGTTGAAACCTGCTGAAAACAACCATTAAGTGTGATGATAATCCACAGTGCTGCTTTCATAGTTTTATTCTTAACATGCCCGCCCACAAGTTTCTTAAAGTTATTCCAGCTACATCATCATCATCCTATCACTGATATTCATGCTACTATCTTGTATTAAGGATGAAAACTGGAAACTTCACAGTTGCTATTGTACCATTTTATGGGGGGGGGAGGGGAGGGAAATCACTCCATCCAATAAATAATCGGCACTTACTAACCTCGCTATTCCCCGGCGTCCACGAAAAGATGGAGCGAGGAGAGACAAATGCTTTCAGCCATGCATTATTCACCACATAAATTCCAAAACTCTACAAGAGAAAACAGAGTTTGTGTTTATTTATTGCTTCGATCCACAAATGGATAGCTGCAAAATGTTGCTTTTGGTGCCGTTTCCCCTAAAAGGATCATCAGCAATTTTCCCAATTCTTTACATTGGAAACCCAAATACAGTCAGCATGCGAACAGAAAACTAAATTGTTACTTTCAGTGTTTTATCATTTTTTTGTTTGCAATTTTAATCTTTTATATTAGGACAATACATTGATTCTGATATATCAGGTCACAATGCTTTACGGTTATTGCCATGACAACAGTGTATACCAAAAAAGTGGCAAACAATATGCATTATTACCCATGCGCAATAAGTTTTGTGTTTGCAAAGCTACGTCGCAGCTGATGCCTTCATTCAAAAATACGTGAACATGTAAATATTGTCAAATAAGAGTTTTGAAAAACAGCCAGAAGTGTGGTCAACACAGAGCAGCATAGTCCTATCTGCAATAAAAACCTGTCCCCAACAAAAGTCGAGTTCAATAAATAGTTGTGAAAAAAGTACCAAATTATCATCTGAACATTTATGATGTTAATGCAAATTAACATTTCTAGTGTCGTAGTTGGAATACTTGGATACTTTTCAATCCATCGGCCTCTTTGTTGTTGTAAATATAAAACAGTTCCAATGCAAATGAGCTCTTCAAAGGCGTATTTCAAATTCAGCTCTATGCTGAGTGTTGTTTAAACCTAACCCAGCACGGAGACCCGGGCATTCTCAAAAACTGCTTTGAGATTTGAAGGAAAGTGGCTGAACAGATTGTTATGTCACCATTAGGGAGCTGTAATAAAGTCATATTTCTTTTGCATTTTGCATGACTGCAGGGCCTTCCACTCTCGCCTGTCTGCTCCGCTCACATCAGCCTCCCTTAAGTGGAGCAGTTCGGGGCTGCAGGTTTTGCCTCGCTGCCGCCAGAGAGTGTCTGTGCCAGATAGCATTGCAAGATTGCACTCAGCAGTGCACACGTTTGTAAAGAATAAAATGTCTTCGGCCTCATTAAACACCTACACTTTGGAAATTAGAAACCGGTTATTTATCACTTGGAAGCAAATGGAGATACCTAAAGTGAGTCTTGTAGAAAAGCAACAAGGAGATGACTTATTCCCTGTGAAAGGACAGCCAAGTGCATCGCATAAATCAAATTGTGTAACTAGATTTTTGCCGTTGCTGCTGTTTAAACGGCTTAAGAGCCGTTGTGCGTTTGGATAACTGCTACAAAAACACAGCCAATCAGCCTCACTTCTTCATTTCCCCTCTGTCTCAGAGCTACAGGCTTTGCATATATGCGTCATCATATTTAGGCAGCCCTGCCAGTAACAGTGATAAATAGTGACAATCCAGTGTGTCTGACTTATTGCGTTTCCGCGAAACTGCACAACACAAAAGCAGTTGTGACAGATATTTTTGCCAGCAGCCAGATAGAAGCAGTGCTGCTGTACGATATCTGAAAGCTCTGCTGTGCTCAAATTGTTCACATTTTTTAAGTGCTATACTGTACACTGTATGTCGCTGCGCCTGAATATTTTACTGGCCGTTAAATTAATAAAAAAGGTTGCGTGGTTACGTGGAAAATTTCATGCTGAATGTGATCTCAAGTCTTGTTGACCAGCAGTGTTCACAGGTTTTTATTTACATACTGAGGTGTAACGTATTGTAAAAAGCAAAAGCATGTTTTGTCTCATTATCAGGAAATGGTTTCACATGTGGTTGTTGTAAATGTTACAATAAATGTATTTATTTAAGGGCAATTCATTTTTTATCTCCCAGCGAAAATTTAATTTGCAATGTCTCTTCCTCTCAGGTCCTCTTGACTTGCCTCTGTAACAACGCCCACACTCAAATCCCTAGCAGCTCCCAATAAAAGTAAATAGGACTTGGGTATCAGCATCAGTACAACTGTGATGGTTGTGGAGAAAAACCTGTCTTGCCCCTTGGTCTCTAAGGCCAGGGGATGCCTGGAACGTGCACCGTTCTCCCTATCAATCACTCTTTCCTGACACCTATGTAAATGATCCGTGCACCAGCCTCTCAACCTCAGGGAAGGGTAGGGTTTCAACCACCATTATTGATAAAAGCAATTAAGAGCTGGGATAGACCGAGCCGAGCCGACTGTGCAGGCTAAGTAGGATCTGGTAGCAAGAGGCTACGTTCAATAAGGAATGGCACCGTGAGTGCAAGTAAAGATGACTTGGGAGGGAAATGATTAACAGCATACATACATACATTACTGTTTATGTGTTGCGCTGTGACAGTCTTGTGCAGAGGAATGCGGCACACCCCGTGGAGCTGCGTCGCATGAAAAGTACAAATTTGTTCAACTTTGACCGCGCAAATGCGTTGACCTTTGCAGGGACAGCCAATGAGTGCAGAGTAGGGCAGTGACTGCGCTCACATTGGAGGACAGGCTAATGCTAATAACATGCATGCTGGAATTTGCAGAATTGTGCATCAACAAATTAGTTTTCTGTCCAGACCAAAGTAAAAAAAAACAACAAAAAAAACAAAATGCAAACATGCGTGGAGTCAGCTTCCAAATGCAACTGTACGATTTTTATAAAAATAACTTGAAGTCAAAACTAGGTACAGCTAACGTAGTCAAGCTAAGAACATAACGGATGCTAGCAATGTTTTGCAGTGGGTGCAAAGCACAAGAAAGCGTTCGTGTCATCAACAGTTCTAAGGTGGCGAATATCTGCACAAACCAGTGCGGCGCGCAGAGCACGCAACCGCAAATTCTCGTAGTCATGACAACAAGACAACGCAGCGAGCTGACCCATTCTTCAGCCCTACACAAGGATAGTTCACATCATGACGCACAAAGAGATCAAGTTTAAAGACGTACTGCAAACACTGTGGGCTCGACTCGAGGTAACGAGCACATTGGACAGAAGCTCTATCTTAAATTAATAACAGCCACTTAGAGCTTGGTGCGTAACACTGTTATATTGCGAGACAACAATATTGCAGTGGCCATCGGACCCTGTTCTTATCCAATAGTGTCCACATAATGAGCCTGTAGTTGGAAATCAAGACATCTAGTAACGTATCAAACATCAAATGGTTTTGGATGTTAAGTGTCCATTTTAACAAAAATAACTCTGTCATTTTAAAATTCTTTAAGGCAGCCCAGCTAGTCTAGTGTTCGATAATAATGTATGGAAAAAGAAGCTAACACTGTCAGCTGTGGAAAAAAACAAAAAAACAACAAAACACTAACAGGAATTTCACATTTGGATGTTACTCAATAAAAAAAGAAGGCTCTCGAAGACTGGTACAAGTCAACCAGCAAGACTGCAGTTTTCAGTCCCCGGCATTGAAACTCTTCGTCGTCTTCAACAAGGGACTTCCTCGTGACTATCGTTACTGATGAAAATGAGTTGCGTTTGGAGTGTCAGGCCTGCATTAGCAAGCCTGTGATCCCAAAAAGACCTTGTTGAAGGATTAAATTACAAACCATTGCTGCTGCTCGGCTCTTCCTCGCGCCTTTCTGGGTTTGATTTTATCCCACATCACTCTAGTTTAACGTGACACGGCATTTAAACTACAGTACACGGGGTAAGAAACGACTGCCTCTCGCCATCAACAAACGTATAACAAACAGTGATGGGCCCTTTCATGTGCAGCAGGGTCTCATACAGCATTTCCCAACAATATAGAGTTTCACCTTGTGGCCAAGCTAATGCCACTAAATGTGTGAGTTCACATAGGAAATTGGCTAAAAGTCATCTTTAATTCACCCGGTGTCTACATGTTTATTGTTATCCTGTTAAATCAAGACGTAAATCCCAACATTTCCTCTAAAAAGTGGTAGATATGAAAACTCACCAGGTGTAGGATGTCTTCAGAGATACACACACTGTGTGGAAAAGCCTAAAGAAATTAGACGCCATGTAAACTAAACGTGGATTTTTCAGATTTTGTTCACATCTGAGGATACAAAGTTTAATAACTTTACAGGAAAAGTACTGTGTCTGTTCATATCTGCTCAAACTGAAGCCACTTTTATGTTGTTACATGTAATTTCTATGTATTTCTATGTATTCTATGTACTCTGAGCAGCTACGACAGAACCCAGCAGTGTTAACAATGCATTGCAGTACTGCTACTACTAACCCAGTAGCACCATATGGTGATTATCCGTGTTCCTCTTTGGTTTTTACTTTTTTGTGGCTACAACACACAAGATCTTGCGGGATTTCTGCCATGTCACACGAAATTTCCGACAAAATTCAAAGTGGTGACGCAAGCACACAAAAAAGATCAACAAGTTTACATTGTTAAAGATTCATTATGAAACGTCTCATAAAGTAGTAGTACTGCAATACATCGTTAATTACGCTCTATTGGGTTCTGTCGTAGCCACTCGGCGTGTCAGAGCGCCACTGTGCGGAAATGTCTCGTACCTATAGCCACTCCCACTTGGGATAACACCCTCATCCCTGTAGCCACATCCTTTATGCATGTATTCAAACTACTCTTATTTTATTTGCCATTTCACAATCACTTTATGCTTCTAACTTATTGACCATTTTTTTATTTTTCAGGACTTACTTCGGTTCGTTTTTGGTAAGCTGGGCTGTCATCACTATGCGAATCATAATCAGAGTTCCATACTGGATCCATACGGGATCGGGTGAGATAGAGATGGATGATCTGATGTGGAAAAAACAGGAACCGCTGAAAGAAAGAAAAAAAAGTGATGAACCAAACTGCCTCCAACTTTACATTCCACTGTTTAACTGACTTTATTTTCCAATTAAGCTTGAATAGTTATGTTTATGAATTTGATAGCACCCTGCATAAACTAATAGCTTAACAGTCTATAAAAGAAACATGTTACATATTAATGCATTTTCTTTACTCTTTATAGTTTATGATTTGATCCAGTGTGTTAATCCGCTCTCCATTTGGTGGACGGTATTCCAGCGGTAGTTCCACTTTCCAACCACAAGGCGCTGTGCATAAATTGTGCGTAAATTGACGCATATTTTCAAGTTTAAGTACAAATTGCTGAATCCCACACTTAGCTTAAGGGGGTATCTCACCTGTGATTTTTCACAAGCGGTAAATTTGTGAACCTTGTTTTTTGCGACTTTTTCACGTTTTTACACGATTGTCGCGGAAGATACGCAAGATGTTAACGCGGTTATCTCACTGCAATGACAAGTCTGTATGGCTGCAATATATTTAGCCTTTTTGTCGCATGCATCGCAAACCCCTCACCGCTACAGGCGACAATTTTGCGTCCTTTGCGGCCATTATGAGAATGTTGCGCGGCACTTGCGTGCTAAAGGAAACAGATTTGATATAAATTTGATACTATTTCACATCAGAGCCTCAATTTTTGCAGTCGTGGGAAACTTTGAACTTTTTAAAAATTCCCGCGCGAAATTTTTGACAACTTGTGACCATTCGGCGATCCCGCGACTGTCGCGAGGCTTTTTTTGCAAATAAAAAGTGCAAATTTGCGATTACCATCACAAATTCCCTGCAAAGGGAAAAAAAAATAAAATAAAATCGCAGGTGAGATGCCCCCTTTAGAAAGGTTTGCGCGCACAGTTTATGCACATTTCTGTTCGTACACAGCTTTGCTGAATGAGGGTCCTGGTTTTGTTGAGGTTAAGCAGAGTTGAAGAAAAATGGCACAGGACCTTCTGAAGAGATTTACTTTATTTTCATTTACTGTTTTAAATAACGTGCAAAATGAAAAGAGTCAAACTGTGAAAAATGTCATACACTTTTTACATTTAAATATGGGTGGGGTTTCATGTTAAACATCTCCAAAGTGCCACATTTCTTTATCTACACGTGTAGAAACTACCCTGCTCTAAAATATATAGTTTTGGCCCCATTCCAGGCTGTGTATTTTAGCTTGAAAATTATTCTGAATTTTGATTTTATTGTCCCATGCCAGCTAATAGGCGCGGGACGGGGGTTATAGAAATGCACTCTATCCATGTGTCCATGACATTTCTTGCCAAAACTATAGCCGTACGGTAAAAACTTTTGAAATTTGGTACACTTATTAAGTACAGTGCTGTCATTCTTTTCATCGAGTTTCATGTCTGCACCTTGAGTGCTCTAGCTCCAACAATGGGTCAAATTTGGAGGTGTGTTTACACATGCAACTTTTGAACTGTATGTCCAATTTTCAGGTACCGTTGAATTCCTTGGATCAAGCCAAGTTCTATGACGTCAATTTTCACCATACCATATTTTATGCCAGATTGGATTTTGTGGAAAAATTCAAAAATTATGCACAGGCCACAAATTTTAATCCAAGCTCCACAAAAATTAGCAAAGTTGATATTTGATCAGTTAATCTATATGGCTGTTTGATTTTTCAAAGCGTACATTCATCACAGCCAATTGAAATAGATGGCGAAGCCACCAAGTAGAAAGTGAGGTCATATCTCAGCAACGCTTTGATGTATCAAAACAAAACTTGGCATGTGGGCTCGGGTCCCCACTGTGAGGAAGCACAAAATGCTTGGCATCAAGTAACCTCTAGGGGGCAGTGATTCCAGTGGCGGATGCTCAGCCACGAGTTGCATTGTTTTGTTAAGTTTTAAGTTTAAATTTGCGCTTGCCGATTCAAGTTTTTCACAGAGGACACAAAGCACTCTTTTCAGGTCTATTATGTTGTTTGGATCAATAATTATGAGGTTGTCTCATTATACATGAGATGATACACTAAAGTGAATGACGCTCCCTTTATCCGTTACACCTTTTTGTGTGGAGTCACGCCCTCTACCACATCCTCTTTTTCTCATTTTCTGTTGTTTGTTTTTTTTTCCTTTTTCTTTCCACAAAGTTTTGTCAAAGCCCATTTAAAATAATGAAAAATATCCTTTTTACACACACGCACACACACACACACACAAACAGAACAAAACAGCCACCGACTGACTCTGTTGGTGGAGGTGGGTCTTCAAAGGTTTCACCTTTGAAGACCCAGTTTATGTTCGGATTATTAGAGCTTGCTTACTTGTCGGTTATGATTACGAGAGTCGCTGCATTTAGAAAGCAGAGCCTACTTAAAATGCCATACACTTTTACAACGACTCCATACGGGGTTTTTTTTTTTTTTTTTTTAATGTCACACATGTTGCACTAATGATAAAGTCATATTAGGTTAATTTGCAAATCTCTAATTTTCTGTAAACGACTGATCAAGAGGGTAATCAAATCTGCAGACAGAACACAAGAATGTGTTTTACTTTGTAGTTGTGAGGAAAAACCAGCTCCGGTGCCAACATTACACTGCATAAGCAGACTTTAGGCTTGAAAGGCTGCAGCTCACGCCACATGATATAGATTACCTTTAGAGAAATCTGGGCTCCCATTAACGCTGCTGTTTGATCTCAATGGCACAAATTGATCCAAGGTGAAGAAATTGTTACGTAATTATGATGGATGACGACACGGAGGGGAAATGATTTGTGCCTTTAAATTCTCACTGCAAAAGTTCTTTATGTAATGAGAGGACTGAGGTAATAAAAAGCGGTATAAATGGCATTGCAGAAGCAAAAGGACTGATTTTTTTTTGTTTGTCTCAGTTTTTGTAGACGTTGTGAGAGGGGGGGTTATGGGTCGGCGATTGGTAATTGTGCAGTTTACGAAGTATTAGCCACTTTTTCTGAAGCATGGAGGATATTTTCAGCTGTAAATCCTGAAAGAGCTGCACATTGTTTGAGCAGGAAGTTGACAATATGGAGCACATTACACGCAGGACAACCTAAACGTATTAATACAAGTACAGTTAGGTTTATGGCCGTGAACCCAGGAAAACATTTGTGTGAACAAGAGCACATTTTATGAAGCATTCTGGGTTTTAACAGATGCATTACATGTTTAGGAGCTCTGCTCAACCCTTTCGTTGTTACATTCCATTAGGTAAAGGGAGCAATTTATTCTGTCAGATGTTAGAGATAATTCTTTGGTGGAATAATTGTTGTTATCAAGAGGAAGAACACAAATTCTGGAGTTGATCAGGATTTGTAAACGGACTGCACTTCTTTTTTTTCTCTCTTCAAATATTTACTTTACATGGCAACATGAGGCATTTTGGACAGTTTGGTCAGTTTCTCAAAACATTTTTAAACATGGTGGAATGATCATTCTCATCAAGTGGGGGAAAATAAAAAAAATCAAACTCAATTTTGATGTTGCTCTGGATCTGGAACATTTCCTAATATTCTTTGACCACGTCAGGCATTCTACATTTTAATCCATTTCTTTAAAATGTTTTCAACCAAATTCTACAAAACTTGGTGGGTAAACTGATCTCATCAGGACAAAGAAGCAAATACATTTTGATGTTGATCAGGGTTTATCTCTTAAGCTTTCCTTTGCATAAAGTAGGTCGGTGGGACAACGAGTTGGGCTACCAATATGTAGACCTGGGTTCAATTCCCGGTCACGCTACCCATCTGTGTCCTTGGACACAGCCCATGAGCCCGAAACTAATCTTGACCTAATCTGTATTTTTTTTTTTTAATCCACTTAAGGTAAATAAACAACACTTACAATGAGGAATTACACCAAGGTCAAAATTTGAAAAGTGCTCCAATCATCTTAAAAAGTATACCACATTATTTGGGTCATCTTAGGGATTCCAAAAAGGCATACTCTGGACTATCTATCACTGAAGATTATGGAGTTAAAATAGCAAAAATGGTGACAAATGTCAATTTCAGTTTGTATAGGGGTCAAAAAATAAAGTTGCTCCAATTTTGGTAAAAAGTGATCCAAATTATTGGTTGAGCTAATAGGATTAATAAATGGAATAGTTTTGCCTAGGTTGAATGCTTGGTCTCTAAAGTAAAGGTCAAACAAGGTCAACGTCCATTGGATACTATGGCATATAACATATGTTACCCCGTAACGTGATTACTAAGCATAATAGATGGTGCAAACTATTCATTTTTAAAACCATATTAGCTCAACCAGTAATTTGCATCACTTTTTCCAAAAATTGGAGCAGCTTTAATTTTTGACCCCTGTACAAACTGACATTGGCCTTTGGCACCATTTTTCTTGTTTTTACCCCATAACTCCATAACTTTCGGTCATAGATAATACAAACTACCGTATGCCTTTTTGGAAACTTTATGATCAGACAAATAATGTGGCATACTCTTCAATATGACAGGAGCATTTTTAAATTTTGACCCCTGTGTAATCCTTCATTGACCCCCTACCTGGCGATAGCTACCACTCTGGAATGGCTATCATACATTTTTGTGTAGGCCATGGTATACTGAGGCTGGATTGTTAGTGTTGTTTATTCACCTTAGGTGGTACTGAAAACCTGGCTGACCCATGGACTAACAAGACATCTGCATTGTCACAGTCCTGGGTACCAGCCTTGGCTGGGGAAGTAACCTGCATCAGACTGGTGTCCCTTCCAGGGGGAATTGTAGACTCTCATCCGCTTCAGGCGATGGAATCCAGGGACAAGCACCAGCGCCAATGGGCCTCAGGGCATATATATATATACGACTTACTTCTTCTTATTCTTTCCTTTGCATAAAGAAATTGTTACATTTTTGGACTTTAAGATTGATTTCTCAAAAATGAACTGATGATGAAACCTGTTACTCAAACTTATACTATAAAAGACAATCAATAAGAGAAATTTCCCCATAAGAATCCTAATCTGTTCGAGTAAAATATACATTTGGCTGGGGATAGTGTTCATGAAGTTGTTGAATTGTAAGGAATTGGGGTAAAAACATGCCATAATCTTATTCCTGATGCAAAATTCTAGGAATGTCCAGCTTTGGAAGACGCATGTTCCCCTAGTGTACAACTGACAAACCATGTTAGATGCAAATAAAAATCCAGGATTGCTTTTTTTCTGCTTTACTGCAGCAGACATAAACCACAGCCATTTTCTTCTGCCAACAGCCTCAATTGTGAAGGAAGGATTTTCCAGTGACGGGGCATCTGAGAGTCTAGAATAACTCTCTAAATAAAGAATAAAAGCAATCTGCTCTTGTTTTCGCTCAGTGCACCTTTCCATCCCTGTTGCCAGGAGGACACCCAAATGCATTTCACATGCGAGAGCGTGCGCTCCACTGCCCCTGAGCACCGAGCAGAATTATGTTCCACTTTAAAAACGTTAATTTTACATTTTTAATGAGTGGCTGACGGCTCAAGTATGCGAGTGCGGCTTACAAGGGAAGAGGTGATGTTCTGGCAGTTCCATTCCCCATAACGGGATTAAATGATCTCACCGGAGGACGGGTCTGAAATCAACTCGATAATCCTTGTCGTGCATATAAACAGTCGATAGATAAATGTTTTATTATTTTGAAAACATATGCTAAAGGTAAACACTCTTTGGAATGAATACTCGTCTCCACATCATGTGTTAACTTGTGCCGTGCTAGCTGCAGAGAAATCCGGTTAGTCAGGGAGAGTGATCAATTTCATGGCTGATTAGCCTGATGCAGGATTATGTCTTGTTATTTTAAGGCAGATAATACAAGATTACGGTTTAGTGGGGTCTGTGAAATCAGATGGAAGGCAGAGGAGGCATCTCCCAAAGGAAATCTGCTGAATGCAAGTTCAGACTGTTTAACTGGGGAGCTGCAGAGGTGGCAGAGTTGACCAATGCCCCGTGTCCAAAGGAAACATTTATCCGACAATATATTAAGCACTCTGTCTGAACACGAACCACCAGATCTGGTCCAACCTTTAAAGCTTTTAAGACCGTGGTCATCTACAATTTGTGTTCTCTTTGCCAAACACCTTTCATGCAGATAATGCACTTCTCACTTCACGCTTCCTGGGAGCGAGTTAGCCGCACGGTGTTGGGACGAGATATTTCAACATATCAGACATGAGCAAAGCAGTTTGCTCCAAGATCGCTGTGTTTTCCTTAAAGGTAATTAGCTTGTGCACATCGCTGTCATGACCATAAGTGCAGCTCTTTTTGGAAAAAAAAACAGGGCAAGAAAACAAGAGGCCGGGCCTCCCCAGGGTCAGTGCCCGCTGCAGCCCGGATTATGGCACCAAAGGAATCCTGGGAAGCGTATGTTGATTTGGCCTGACACTTGCTGCCACATTTAGCCGAGTCGCTGCTGACTCGCGAAAGGCTTCAAGCGGTTACCTGCCATATTTTGTAGCATCTTTAACGAGCACGCTGCAATTATCTCATGCCATGGAGGATTTCTCATCGCGTAATTAGCTCAGTGCACCTAACGGCCGATGTCTTTACACTACTAATACAAGTTCACACGCAGAGGAATATGCTCAATTTGTTTGTTACCACAAGCATGCTGAGGCAAAAACAATGACCTTTATAAAGCAACATTAATTTTAATGGTCTGTGCAGCGCTGTTTGAGATCAGCAACACAACTAGAACAGCACTCAAGAGAGATACTTCCGCCAGGGGGGAACAAAACTTGAATTCTATGCTGAGATTAACATTATTGCAAGGTTGTATCCTTATATCTTACAACAGACCAACCTAACTGACATCACACCTGCCCGAATGCATATTTCACTGTAACAAATTCAGACACTAATTTGGATGTGCATAAAATTTCATTTGTTGATTTTCTGTGATGTCCTATGTACAGTATGACGAATAAGTTTCACTAAGATCAGTGAGTTAGCGACTGGTTTGTGGCAATCGGTTGTAAAGGCGCAATCTCACTATAACGTTTTCCCGCAGGGCAAAGTCGAAAAAAATTGGCCAAATGTCTGCAAAAATCACGGTACCGGAGTTTGGTAGCGAACCTCTAACACTGCTCGGCTTTCCACAGCGTGGTGCTAGCGGAGGCGGGCAATAGCCAGCGCGCCATTAAAACAAGCGGGACTTTTGCCAACGTGGCAACGTGCGGGAGAGGGGGTCGACACACCACTGTCCAGTGATTCTGAGCAGGCAGGGCGAAGCAGCACCCAAACGTTAGCCAGCGTAGAT
>OMMV01180651.1:0-10727 GCA_900302635.1 Chatrabus melanurus
AATTTTGGGCTTTTAATGATTTCTTTGAACTGTTCTTTTTTCAGGGTGGAATGATTGTACAGCATACATCATTAATGACTCTAAAAACAAGAATTGGGTGCACAGGTTTGAATTTATTTTGGATCTTGTCTAATCCACACAGGGTCAAAATTATACATACAGGCTCAAATATATACATACACCCCCACTAATATTTGGTTAAATGTCCCTTAGTAAGCTGCACCTCGACCAGATGCTTTTGGTCGCCATCAACAAGCTCCTGGCATAATTCTGGCTGGATATTTGACCACTCTTCTTGGCAGAATTGGTAGAGTTCATTTAAATTGGTTGGTTTCCTGGCATGGACCCAACTTTTAAGCGTGGTCCACAAATTTTCAATAGGGTTGAGGTCGGGGGTTTGGGAAGGCCATTCCAGAAGCCTGCTTTATCCACCCAACAACCAGTTTTGATGTGTGTTTGGGATCATTGGCCTGTTGGAACACCCAATTGTGGCCAAGTTTCAACCATCTAGCTGTTGATTTGAGGTGATGTTGAAGAATTTGGAGGTTTCTTCATTATTCCATCCACTTTGTGCAATGCACCAGTACCACTGGCAGCAAAACAGCCCCAGAGCATGATGCTACCACCACCATGCTTGACAGTTGGTACAGTCTTTAATGAAGCAGTTGTCTCGGTGTAGTTAAATCTCTGTCCCCCTTAAAATCTGACATTATGAATAATAATTGAAATAAATCAGTTTCTTACCTTTAAGACTGTAAGTTTATTTACTGCTTCTTTTGAAGGAAAAGTTGACTTTTCTATAGCCTTAGTTAAATTGAAGATTGTTAGCAATGAAGTCTCTGAATGCTGGACTCACCTTTGATAATGGCTTCATTTCCGAGAGATCATTTTTGAAAAAGTAGTTTGTGATCTCAGTACATGACAGTTAAAAGGACAGCTGCCACAGGAATTACAACAACCCACATACACATAAAATCAAACGGGTTCGGGTCAGACACACTCGTGTGGGGCGACTTAGTGTTTTGATCTGATGCTGTATAAATAAATTGAATTGAACTGAAAATAACACAAACAACTTACTTTTTAAATTGGCGACACTAAAGTGGCACAAACGTCTTAATAAACCTGGCCAGCTTGGTGTATTTTTAACGATCCATCCAGCTGGGTGGATGATGCAGATGAAGTGTCTTTTCGAAGGATCAAATCCCAGTCTGCAGGGTGGTGGTCCAACTCTTTCAGATTTAAGAAAACATGCAATAAATTTCAACCAGTGCACCAAATTCTTCTTTTTTCTTTTTCTATTAAAGATAGAGTCCAGGCAGTTTTTTTGTAAACGGGGCTTCTTTCACACAAAACAAATGTCAAGGTGAGTCAAGCGTGCAGACGTCTGATGACTAACACTCTTTTAATATGATTGAGGTTGTAGAAAGTGAACTCATTCTGTAATGCCAGAAGAGCGTCTGGTTTATCTCCTTCTTTCTGTCCTTTCTTTGTGTGTCTGTGGTCCTTAAGTGACATTCCCTTTTTCAAAGTGCATTATATCAATGCTTTGCTGTTCCACTCTGCAGCAGATGTTGACCTGTGGTTCACATCGTGGTCTGAGACACTGCAGCCCGAAACACACACCCACACTCAACCCGGCTCAGTCTCCATCCATCCACTTTCTTCAAGGCTGTATTCAAGCCTCCCTATTCAAACTTTTCATAGCACTGACCTTGTGCACGACTCCACACAAACACACTGCTGCTGTCTGGCAAACGGTACTGAAGCATTCAGGCTTCTTCCCACCAAGACATCAGACTCAATATCCAGAGGCGAGACCAACACCCCCTCCCTCCACCCCGACACGCGCACCCACACACACACACGCATGCACGCACACACACACTCTCATACTAAAAAAATACCCTTCACAAAATACTGTATTGACCACCTACATTCGTACTACACCAGTTACGTCCGGTCCATAACTATTTGGACAGCAACACACACTTTTCTTTTTGTCTCTGTTCACTACCACAATGGAGTTGAAATGAAACAATCCAGATGTTCTTCTGGTGTCGCCTTTCAGGTTTAATTCAAGAGCTTTAACAAAAACATCTTGTTCACCATTTAGGAATTACAGACATTTATATGTACACAGTCCCTCCATTTTCAGAGCCCATAAGTGCAATTCTACTGTAACGGAATTACAATGACAGAAAAATCTGGCCATGTTTTAGCTTACCTTTAAAAATTTGCTCGAACTCAGCCACATGGGGCGTACAGCCATTACATTCTGACTGTCGGTCCCAAGCCCAGATAAATGAGTAGGGTAGAAGGAGGCAGGGAGTCTACCATAAATGTTGTCAAATCTCAGCCACATGGGGCGTACAGCCTGTACATTCTGACTGTTGGTCCCAAGCCCGGATAAATAAGTTGGGTTGCATCGGGAAGGGCATCCGGCGTTTTGCCAAATCAAACAAATCGTTTTCCACACCGGTCGAGACCCGGGTTAACAACAACTGCCACCGGTGCTGTTGTCCAACAGGGTGCTGGCAGAAATTGGGCTACTGTTGGGCAGAAAAGAAGAAGAGGTGGAAAATGTGTCCGAAGGCAGTGGGAGAGAATAAAAGTTAGAAGTGAGAGTTGGGACTTTGAATGTTGGCAGCATGGTAAATGGACTGCATTTCTATAGCGCTTTTCCATCTGAAGCAGATGTTCAAAGCACTTTACAATGATGCCTCGCATTCACCCATTCACACACCGATGTCAGGGTGCTGCCATGCAATTCCGGGAGCAACTTGGGAATTAAGGACCTTGCCCAAGGGCCCTTAGTGATTTTCAGGTCTGACAAGGATTTGAACCGAGGATCCTTTGGTTTCAAGCCCACTGCTTTAATCTCTAGATCATCACCTCCCCAACAGCATGACTGCTAAAGAGAGAGAGTTGGCTGCTATGATGGAGAGGAGAAAAGTAGATATACTGTGATGTGGAACCAAGTGGAAGGGTAGTAAGGCCAGGAGCATCGGCAGAGGGTTCAAACTGTTGTATGATGGTATGGATGGAAGGAGAAATGGTGTTGGAGTCATTCTAAAGGAAGAGTATATTAAGAGTGTGTAGGAGATTAAGCGAGTGTCTGACAGGGTGATGAGTGTGAAGTTGGAAATTGAAGGGGTGTTGATGAATATCATCAGTGCATATGCCCCACAGGTAGGTTGCTGCGAGATGAAGGAGAAAGATTTCTGGAGTGAGTTGGATGAGGTGGTAGAGAGTGTACCCAAGCATGAAAGAGTGGTGATTGGAGCGGACTTCAATGGGCATGTTGGTGAAGGGAACAGAGGTCATGAGGGAGTAATGGGTAGATATGGTATCTGTACAGACTGTATTAGACATGTGACGTCACAGTCCAAAAATGGCAGTGCACATTGATCCAGAGTTTAAAACTTAATTAAAAATAGTTAGCATTAACTTATTGAGGAAAATCAACTTTTTTTTTTTTTTACTTTAATGCCTGGACAGACATGGTGGTTTTATGTATGTACGCCATCAGTGAAGTATCCCTTAGAACAATTGTCACAAAGAAAAAAGTGTCAACTTTTTTGTAGAAATATAAAGTGATGTTTGACATGAGATGCAAATGGAGATTCATTCAGTTTTAGAAATTCTCTTTACTGCTCATGCTGTAGTAAAGTAGTGAGCATTTGTTATCCAGTCAGTAAGTGGATAAGACAGACTATAGACCTGCTTTCGTTTTCTATGAATTTGAATATGATTATGAGTTCCGAGGGTTATATAGTAAACCGTTCCTGTGTCATGAACCCGACATGTCAGACGTGAACCTGAAGTCTACTTGTTGTCCGTCTCAGGCGGTCTGGTGCGGGTTCTGTAATCTCTTTGCTTGTCAGACTGACCTTTCTGTCTCCAATGCTTTTTGCCCACTGTAATCTCATTTTCACTGCTAATGCCTCTTTCCCGGAGATGGTGTGCTGACAAGGCGCATTGTGATAATGATTCATGTACACAACCAAATGGGATGTCTCAAACATCCCTGGCTTTGGCGGGGAGCGCTTCCCTGATAAGATTTGCTTGCCAACTTTCCTGGCAATAATGGGTTTAATGCAGGATATGAGCACTTGTTTATAGCTGGCGGTTCCACTGTGGACATGTCGGGCGTCTGGTAAGACTTCTGTGATTCAATAGTCAGTTTAATTCCATCTGATGTGCAGTGTAATACCTACATGGATATCAGGCAGGTCGGTGTTGGCATTGCCCTGATTTTGGAAACAAAGCCAATGTTTCTAACTTACTGTCATAAATAGGCCAAAGTTGCTGAAAATATCTGGCAACGCTGGTTAGTCATGTGACTTTCCTTAGCTGTTTGTTAGCAGTTTTATTTTCATAATCTTAAATTTTCCTTCAGTACAGTGTATATTAAAGCTGCACGATTTGATGAAAAAGTCTTATTGTGGGAGTTATAGTTCTATGTTAAATGTATGGTTTTGTAATGTTACAGTCCAGTCCATAAGAATTTGGACAGTGACACTTTTTGATATATTGCCTCTGTAGACCAATACAATAGCGCAGAAACAAGATGTTCTTTCTACTTTATTTAAGGGGTTTAACAAAAATATTACATTAACCATTTAGGAATTACAGCCACTTTTATACACAGTCCCTCCATTTTCAGAGGCCATAAATAATTGGACGAATATTGTAAAAACAAATCTTCACTTTTGCAGCCAGCTTTCTTGAGACAAGTCCAGATATGGATACATGAACGTTTCCAAGTCACTGAATATGTCTTGGACTTCAAATACAAACACTGTAATACTGTGTGGTGAATCTGTCTGGAGTAGGAAATTCTCAAAAAATGAGAAGAAAACAAGGAGACAAGTGAGGGAAGCCACCAAGAAACCCATACAACTCTGATGCAGTTGATTGTAGAAACTGTCCATTGTGCTGTTAATGTAATATTCTTTGTTAAATCCCTTGAAATAAAGCTTACAGTCTCCACTACAAGTACATTTTGATTGCTTCATTTCAACTCCATTGTGGTGTTGTCCAGAGCCAAAATTACAATAATGATGTCAGTCCAAATATCAGTATTTGAACTGTATTTTCATAGTTATAAAGCTTAATGCACAAAAGCACAACGTTTATTTTATCATTTTTTTAGCAACTCAATTAATGTCTAAAAGAATGGTGGCATTGCTCTGTGATGCAGAAATTTTCATTTTGCATATCCGATTTTTCCTCCTGGGACTTTGGAACAGAGTGGAAAACCTGGTCCATTGAGTGGTGGCGGTCTTTTAATAATCTGAGGTAAAATTAAAACATATGGAGGTATTCCTGTTACATACGTCACACAACCTGAAACAAATGATGCTGACAGCAGAAGAATTTCTGTGAGTTCACGCATAGAATTGTGGGACTTTGGAGATGTTGAACATGAAACCTCAAACATGAAAATGTTGGAAAAGGAAGACTGGTTTATACGACGCCGTTAATGATCTTATTTGAGTCAGAGTGTAATCTGGAATTCTCATCTTCATATCTGCTACTTGAACGTTAAAACCTGAATCAAAAACTCCATGAAGCATGCAGGGTTGTTTTTTTTACACCTTCTTTCAGACAGTTTTACATGTTTAACATTAGTGTGCGCTGAGATGTACATGCTTGTTGAAGCGCTTAACGACCATGCACATTTCAGCGCAAAACTCCACTATGATCACACAGTAAAATCACATTTTAGGTCATATTTCTCTGACCCGAAAATGCTGACTTTACCTGAAAATGATTTTATAGCCATATTCACCAATGAGAAAAGTGACTGGGAGGTGTTTGAAATACGCACGATGCAGGCAGCGGAACAGGAACAAAAACAAAACAGGACTCATGCTCCTTAATCCTTCACTTGTTAAAGTCAGTAAATCATTCTTCAACAAATATCTGTAAAGCCTGAATCCGATAGACCCACCATAATGTGCATTTTATGGTGGGGCGCACAGACAATAACAGCGCAATACCATTGAGATGTGACTAATTGTACAGCCCTAGTGTATTTAATTTCTACGCACACGCACGCACGCACACACACACACACACGCACACATCACAGTTGTTTGAGTGCATACTTCCGATATGTGTAAACCAGCAGATCTGGATCTCTGACGATCCCTGTACCAGATCCCTGTTCCAGATCCCTGTTGTGGACAGTTGGTCATGGAACACACAAACCTTTAGATTTTTTTTAAAATTTTACCTTGCTTTAGGTTTTAAGTTGTGTTGTGATCAGTTTTATGAGAAGCACTTTTACAGGCTGACTTATGGCAAAGCAACATTTTTAGACACATGAAGAAATTGCACTGAGTCAAAAGCAGACATGTTCATCAGCTGCTGATATCAGGCAGGTAGGTCAGTGTGGAAATGTTCGAACATCACAGTGAGGACGTGATCAGGCCTGGTCTAAGAGCATGTGCTCATGCTACATGTAGCCGCAGTCGCAACCTACAGACCCACACTGGATGCTGATTACCAACCGTAGAGACCAGAAATCCATCCCCACCTCTGAAAAGTATCCGTCTCGCTGCTGCAACCAGGTGACATGTGGGCGTGTCCTTGGCCTTTCCCAGTTCTTGGGGTCCTCAACTCTGAGGCACCTGTGTGCTGGTCCATGCATGTGAGAACACGCCACATGGCCACAGTACCGTAACGGTGCATCTCCTCTGGATCGGCCAAGGTAATTACTTATTTGACACAGTCATTCTGGAGCAGGAGTCTGCAACCGTCCTCTGAAGATTTCCAACTCTCTGTCCCCCACCTACAGCTAATTAACGCAGTCAGGTGTGCTCAGCCAATCAAAAGAGGGGAAACTCTAGACTTGACTAATGAGTTATGTGTGCAGGAAGTAGAAGATCACCTTTATTGGCCCTGAGGCCCATTGGTGCCGGTGTGAATGAGCGTCTCGGACTCTCCCTGGATGGGATGCCAGTCTGATGCAGGTTACTTCTCCAGCTGGTCCCAATTTCCAGCTGGGTGGACTGAGACAATACAGATGAAGTGTCTTGTCCATGGACGCAGACACGTAGAGTAACTGGGAATTGAACCCAGGTCTACATATAGGTATCCCAAATCCTTATCCCACTGAGCGACCTGCTCTACGTACAGGAGGTAGATATGGAGAAAATGCAGGGCAGTTGGTCACCAGGAGCAGGTTGGAAACCTTTCTTTTCTGGAGATACCTAACGTCAGCCCTCATCATAGGTCTGATGTTCACCAGTTGCTTTGGGTTTTATGACCCAAGACCCGGTCCAAACCACGAGTCAGATTGGGCCCAAATATCAATCACTCATTCATTTTCTGTTTTTTCACTCATATCTTTCTGCAGTTAAAGTTCACACATTTAAGAACATCACAAACGTCAATCCAAGGAGAAGACTTCTTGTGTATCTGAAAGGTCTAAGTTGAAATAAAATTTTCAGTTCACTAAAATGTGTTCTTGTCATTGTCAAACCTGAGAATGTCTAAACTTGATGCCAACTCATTTTCTAAATATTTTAAAAGCTTTTCGGTCTGTTGGTGCAATATAAATTACTGTTTTATAATATGTTCAAGAGTAATATGCCAATGAGCCTTGACTTTTGGGGATGTCATTCAGGCAGAAATTGTTCAATAAACCCAAAGGACTTAACAGGTTAACATCATACCCAGAACTTAATGAAAGTGATTAATTGTTGGAATTACATTCTGCAGTGTTTTCCCTGTGGTATAACAGGCCTGGCGAGTTGCCAGGCCAACAAGAACTCCTGCCATGCCAGATTTTTTTTTTTTTAATGCCAAGTATTAATTAATTTGGATGACAATCATTTCAGCGTATCTGCAGTGCGTTGGCGGTGGCTTTGCCTCACACACAGTTTTCTGTGGAGTAACAGTTTTTTTGGAAGTGATTTGACACGCCGTTAATCAGCTTATTGTTTTTATTATTTTATCTAATGGGAGGTCACCTGACGACACGATGTTAAAAACTCTGCATCAATTAAAGTCAGCAGTCAGAGCTTTAATAGGGGGTTTGGAGTCAAACTTTCAAGAAAATAATGGGTGCACATGCACCATGAGATCTACCAGTGATGACTGAGAGAATTCTCATTAATAAATGCGCGCACATTAAATTTTGCTTTTCACCAAATCTATTATTTGGGCTTTTATCTTATTGAGCATTACTCTGTCATACTGCCCAATAACCTAATACAGCTTTAGCATTTTCTTTGTCTAGTATCATCGCTCTTCCTCTTTCGTGTGTTTGTCCACCCGAATAGATCAGTGTGTAGTTACCACTCTTCATTCACTTTCTTTCCATCTTGTTTCACATAAACCTAAGACGTTAACCTTCAGGTGGGGCATTTCTTGGACAATGTTCCCTAACTTCCCTGGTTGATTCCCATACATTCCAGGTTCCTATTCTGATAGGGTGTTTGTCTTTGTGCTGGAAGATGTCATTGTCTGTGGGGACTTTTACATCGATCTTCTAAACATATCAAAACATGCTGCTACGTCTGACTCTATGGATATTGTATACGGTAAAGGCTTTTATTCCTTGATCACAAAACCTACGAGAATAACATCTACGTGTGCCACATTAATTGATAATATATTCACAAATATGACGGGAAATAAAATTAAAAGTGCGATATTGGTGAATGGCATAACTGACCATTTGCCAATATTTGTAATAGATGACTGTCATATGAAGATAAATAAGGAAATGAGTAAGAGTAAATATGTAAAATTAAGAAGTTACCAAGCAATAACTAATTTCAGGGAAGAATTATTGAAGATAATGATGCATATGATTGGTTAGCAGAGAGATTTATATTTTTTATATGATAGGAATTGTCCTTCACAACCCTACACTCAAAAAAAGAAGAGCAAAAAAAAACCACCTCTTAGTTCACAAAGGGATTATTAAATGCATGTAAAAAGAAAAATCAATTACATAGAGATTTTCTAAGATGTAGTACAAAGACATCAGAACTGAAATATAAGATAAATAAAATAGGTTAACAAGTAAATGAGACGGGCTAGGACTGATTATTATAACAAGAGATTAGAAGAAAATAAAAGTAATATAAAGGGCACATTGAATTTACTAGGTTCTTTCGGCTTCTCCCAAGTTCAACTCGGGGTCGCCACAGCAGATCTGATATGGATCTGCATGTTGATTCGGCACAAGTTTTATGCCGGATGCCCTTCCTGACGCAACCTGGTCCTGTACCGAGCGAGGAGTCTTCATGTGGTCAGACTCCATTTACGCTGTTTACAGCTGTTGATAGTCTGTTGTTGTACATGGATGTGCTTGGCATAGTACTGCAGTGGTTTGCCATTGCCTTCTGCAGGCTGCAGTACTCTGCGAACCAGAGTGGTTCCCATATACCATTTACCCGCCATCTAGGGAGTATCCCTCATCCTGTTTCCACAATGACTAAGCTATTAGCCCGTAGCTGGGTGGGTTTGATTACAGAGTGACCTCCTAGCCTTTGTCTTAAAAGGCCCAACCTGCAAGGCAGCAGGTGGTTGGAATGGTAAGTGACAGAGCGTGTCCACATGATGGTGGGTCGTATACACTGTGCCTCTGGGGCTCCAACCTGCTCCGAGATCCCCCACAGTTTAGCCTGGGGCCGCAAGGTGCCCAGTTACCAAGGTGTGCCACGAGGAGGTATTGTGGGAGTCTTGATTGGTAGGACCGTAGAACCATCAGGAGGGGACTTGCGTACTCGGCCCTTCTTTTCACTGCTATGGAGCTAGATGGTGGCTGGAGTTGGAAGCGAGAAAGACGAAGCAAACGACACTACGCTATCCTACAACACAACGGATTACCAGCCCTGCGCCTGAAGGCACCGCGCCACCACCTGGTAGGTGAGTAGACCTACCAGGCCTGAAAAAATTCAAGGGGAAACACACTGATCCTGATTAGACTCATCACGTAAATTTAACAGGCTCTTTCTAATAACGTGAACAAACAAGCACCAGGTTAGAATAAAGAAAGTCTTTATATCATTTAACACACATACAGCGAAATCTGTCGTCTGTATTTAACTCTATAGTTGGACACAATCCAACCGCTAGGAGCAGGGGGCAGCCACAGTCCGACACCTGGGGACCAAGTCCAGGTCTGGAGGCAGTGCCTGGGTTTGGGGCGCTGAAAGGAGCCTGAAGCTAATGTTAGCTTTTTGAATGTCCTCTCCTCCACGCGCTGCTTTTGCTGCTCAGAACTGGTCAGATTTAATATCCCGTTTGATTGTTCGCACCGTGTTTGTCCCGATCACGCACTTTCAGCAGAACAATCACATTCTTTTGTTGTCAGCCAATCATCAGCTCCACTGGAGCAGCAGTTTCTCTTCTCACTCACTTCATTTTTATGGACAGTAGGCGACATAATTAAGGCCAAGCACACTTCTCATCTACGCTATGACATTGCATTAATAATCTATGAAGTTTTCACATTATATGCACCATATTAAGTTACAGTCTTCCTCTCTGGGTTTCTCATTTGCATAACTTTGTCTTAGTTCCAGAGAGGCAGAATCCAGTTTAGCTTTCAGCTGCCTGATGTTTCATGAGCAGCGTCACATTATCCTTCCGTGGCAGAGAAAGACGACGTCATCCTGACCTGCGCAGCAGAAAGGAGCCGTTTCCGTCCTGCAGCTTCACACCATTTCAACTGGAAGCGTGTTTCCAGGAAATACCCA